>JAXCLQ010003047.1:0-120747 GCA_035584115.1 Cedrela odorata
TACGATTAAGTTCTGGGAGATATTTGGGACGGGAAAGATTGCGTGGACCATCTTCATGAGAGGGAAAATGCAGTATCTGGTTCTGGTTCTGTGGGAAATCGAAGGGCAAACCACAACGACGATTACAGAGCAGTGCGGCTTAGAGAGAGATTTGGGCGAGAGATCGATTGTTTGATGATATGTGTTGTAATGCTATATAAATTTAATTTTGACAAAATGATAGTGAACGTGTTTTACAATCGATTTTATAAAACAGAAAATGAAAATAAGTAGCATAAACAGACCCTTCTGAAAAGAAAATTTAAAAATTTGTAATTTTATATTACGAGAAAATTTAAATTTAGATGTTTCTAAAGTCAAAATAATATTAAAAATTATAAATTTATAAAAATTTAAAAAATAATTATTTTAATTCTATTAATCATGCAGAATTAAAATAAAATTTTAATTATTTTATTTTATATTTATTAATATAATAAAATATAATAAGTAATATAATATTTGTATATAAATTAATAAATATTTAATTAATATGATTAATTAAAATAAATTTTAAATTTATGTTAGATTCTCAATAATCAGAGAAGCATGGTCCGGGGAGGTTTTCTTGGATGATGGAGAAGAATTGGAGATCGTAGAAGACGGAGGCAAATGGAGTTTGGTCAGATTTTATGCCAGAATAATAAACAATAATGTTACAGTTAGATCAGAAGTTGTAAATGGAGATTTTGCTTTGAGTCAGAAGTGGATCATAGAAAAAAGTGACTTTGATAGGATTGGAAAAGATCAAGAGATTGAAGGGATACGAGTTGAGAACCGCCGCGGGAAAAGATTTGATTGGAAACTCTTCCGTTAAGGATATCGTTAACAGTAGTACTACGATAGAGATCTCAGAACTGTCACTAATCATGGGAAAAGAGTTCCAACTTAGACACAGAGCTATTAAAAGAAAACATATTATGGGCATATAATACAATAAATGCAAAACTAATACTACCCATAGTTCAATGAATGCTCTCATTGAAGATTGTAATAAATCATCTTTCTCTGAATCAATAAGGCATTCTGTATCAATTTTGTTTGTTCCATGAATCTTGCAAATATGCGTTGTTCATATCAATTCAGTTAAATGCCTTCATCTTCTCCTATAACTCCACAATCGTCTACCACGCGTCACTTTCACCTACATTACTACTTTCTCCATCACCGTAAAAGTACACGCCGATGATGGCATCAAAAGAAGGAGAGTCGTGATACAAGGGATTGCCTGCTGGCGAGAAGACGAGAACCAGTGGCAGTGGCGTATTCCTGAGCTTTCTTGAACAGACCTTGGCGTCTGTTCAGGAAGGTGACCATTCTTGACTTGGCAAAATATTGAGAAAAAATCTATATCAATATTTTAAATATTGATTCACAAATATATAAAAATGCAAATTTACCTTACATGAAATAATTTAACAAAATACATTAATAAATACTTTCTTTTTAATAAATCCAGTTAGAGGAAACCCCTCAATGGCCATCAAATACACTCTTGCAATTTATTCTTAATCGAAAAGACCCCAATCCCAAATATACCCTAAATTATGATTAACAACAAATTACAATAATTTTTCCAATGCACCAACAAAAAATGTTCAGCATTTTCCTTGAAATTGAAAAAACTAGTGAAAAGTTCTATCAGTATGCAATGTGTCCACAAATTTTGCAACATATTTGCTATAAAATAGGGTTGTTACTTGGGTAAATCCAGCTAGAGGAAAGCCTTTAATGGCCAGAGTTTATTTGAAAGTTTGCTCCAAAGAAACCAGGCTAGCAGTTAATATGGCATATTGCATAATAATTTACACAACACACAGTTAGGGCCACCCAGTCCAAGGCCAACTAGTAAATCTATAGTCACAAGTCGAAGTCGGGGAAAGTAGTAATAGTACATTACTGTATACTCCTTTGTTCTTAAACTAATAAAATAAATTATTTACATTAATTGTTCTATCTTATATG
This sequence comes from Cedrela odorata, assembly GCA_035584115.1. Classification (NCBI taxonomy): domain Eukaryota; kingdom Viridiplantae; phylum Streptophyta; class Magnoliopsida; order Sapindales; family Meliaceae; genus Cedrela; species Cedrela odorata. The sequence continues at coordinate 2,005 of JAXCLQ010003047.1, forward strand.
TCCGTACTGTAATATTAGTTTGTTTAAAGTTTGTTTGCTCATTAATTACTTGTATGTTATTTATTGCGTATTTTATTAATATAATCTTGAATTGTATTGCAATATAATATATACTTGTTTTCGATTATTATTTTTTGTTTGCTTACGTTTATAGACAATTAACCTATTTGTATTTACTGTGTACAGACTTGTTTAGACTGATTTATTAGTTCAATGTGTTAGTGAATACCGCACGAATTCGAATTTAGCCTAAGAGAAAATCGGCCCGTGACATCCAGCATGAACACATCAAATACAGGATGCATACATCTCAACTTACACAGCATTTACAGTGTCTTCAGACAATCTGATTGCTTAAATCAACTGTAATATCTTTTGACATAAATGATAACCAGCTCACCTAAGGTAGTATAGATATAGGGAAATTAAGCGGAAAACTTTTGTCTGTCACGGGGAGCAGAATAATCAATGTCCAGGCCAAGAGGAGGAATGATTCCACACGGATTGATAGAAGGATGGCTTCTGTAATAATGCCGCTTGATGTGTTGCATATTGACTGTGCTAGACATGCTCGGGATCTAATGTCTTTCGTGTAATTGTACAAATTTGGATATTTGCGTAACAGTTTCTTGTTGCACTTGAAGTAAACTGCATAAACCTGTAATCATAACAAGCTCAAATTATTAACATGTATGACCAAATGAACAGCAGCGAACTATTATAGTTCCACGAAGTTTAAAGCACTCAAGATAATATGTTAACTTCATATACTGTTTTTGTAAACTTAGTTAAAGATCATACCGGTCATTGCCTGATTTACCATAAACCCTGTCACTCTCGACATCCAGAAATATTAACAGTTAATTTTTTGTTCGTTTGTTTGAGGAAGTAGAAATAACTACAGTTTAATAACAAGCCAGGAAGAGAATCACAGTTCACTCAATTCCCATGTTTATTATAAGAACACAAATATTGCTGCCTGGTTCCAAATTTGCAGAAACTGTCTGCATCCTCTGATTACAAATTTCAGTTCCTTTCTCTCTTTTAGCCAACGATTAAAACATTTTAAAACAAATAATAAGTAAATAACACTTACACAATAGTTTAGTTTTGTGTATTAGTAATGGCCATATATTAAAACGATTTCTAATCAATTTTGTGCCATTTTGAACAAGTAAATTTTACTTCATGATCCTATACAAGCACCAAAATGGCTTAAAATTAGATCATAAAGTTCTTGTAAATCTCATCAACAATGGAAGGCAGGGGTAATATGCCTTTCGGCTGCCTAAAACACACGATTTGGAAAGGGCAAAAAAATGAAGCTGTTACAAAACAGGTTAAAATCTAATATGAATACCTCATCAAATCTTATAAGGGTGGAAAACAACTGAATATTTGCTTCAGTCAGCTTGTTTCCACATATGTATCATTGCTAGCCAAGTATCTCTTCACATTTGTCCAAAGCTTTATACAATTGCCTTACAGCCTGCAAAAAGGATCAATGAACACTTTTAAATGACAGGACATTTTAGATCTGAATGCTACTGTAGCATGAAAATTCCTTACTTCATCATAAGGCTCTTGAATCCTTGCAAGCCCACATTTTTAAACACCATTATTTATATCATTGTATATCCATTCATTAGTCGCATCAATTTGATCTCTCAGGTCGAATGGATACAAATCCAGAGCTGCATTTTCAGCTATATCATTGAATTCGGTATTAAACAGGCAGATTATCTCCGAACTCTCATTATTCACAACTGTTTTGAGCTTCTTATCCCTAGTAGCTAACACAGAACAAATAGCTCCCGTCAATAAACAGATTGAAACATTAAGAACAAAACACAAATGAAGAGCACTTGTTGCGAGTGAACATTCAGGAATTAAGTACTTTCCAGTGTAGTTTGTACTTGCAAGCTTGTACAAATCTCTAATAGTTTTGGCGCCATAAAAAGGGTTCAGCTCCCGGTTCCTCAGTATTGGTAGCCGGAAAAACCCATCCCCTATTATCATCAGTTTCCTTTGTTTTTTCCCATATTGGATTGACTGACTGCAAAATGAATCCACAGACAAGCTTTACATGTTGACAACATGGGTATAAATAAATAAATGATATTCATTCTGCGATTCACCAACCGAAATACTGATGGCTTTCTCAAGTCCTTTGATCTTCAAGATGCAAGATACCTAGAGGCCCAGGGACAAGCATATGATATATACATATGATACCTACTGGATTCTGCAGGAAACTGGAAATTTGGGTCTCGCAAAATAAAGTTACGGAAAGTCGAAGCAGTTCTCATAAAAGAACCAGAATCTGAAACTTCATCAAGAACAGATTGAGACAATTGTCAAATGTGCTGAAAAGTAAATTACTCAAATACATCAATCAACATTTCTTTCACCGTAACAAAAAAAATTAAAATTAAAATTAAAAATTAAAAATAAAGTGTAGAATCATTAAAACTTGGTAATCATAGTTTTCATTGTCCAGAATAAGTGTTTTTCATTCAATTAATTCACGAAAATACTAAAACTAAACAAATATAACCCAACTAGCAACAAGACATCAATCCAAATAAACATTTCAAGTAATTGGTATTTCAAAACATTCCCAATTCATAGAAATCAGTTAATATTCAGAACAATCCAATAAAACAAGAAAGGAAAAATGAAGATGAAAAAGAGAATACTTTGAACTACCTTGAAAGGGAATTCAGAAAGAGTGAAGGAGGTATTTGCTGCTAAGTGGATTTTGCTCAAGAAAAATAGCGTCAGTTCACCATCATTTTTGCTCCAGTTTTTGTTTGAACTACCTTGGTTCTTGTTCTTAATCTTATCCGAAGATTCAATAGTTTAATGCCAAGTGGGTTGGTAAACTAAACAGTAAGTCAGATTAGGAAAGTAACCCACTGGCTAACAATGAGACAAGAGTTATTGGACAAATATATCCCTAATTTATTTATTAAATATAATTCTAATTTACTCATTCTTATTTAATTTCTTTTATTTTTTAATTTATTTATATTAAGTATTAATTTATATGCTAAAATTTTAATTTATTTATCTTAAAATAAATATCATTAATATATTATCATATTATTTAAAAAATAATTTATATTTAAAATTTTAAAATTTTACAATATAATTATTGTAGTATAAAAATACTCTAAACAATAAAAATTAGAACATTTCAATGTAATTATTATTATTATTATTATTATTATTAATTAATACTATTTGAATATTTATAAAATAAAGTTATTTTTTTTAGTATAGATTATAAATCTTATACGGAGTAGTAAATAATTCTAAATTAATTTGTTAGAGAATTAATATATATATATATATATATAAACCTTTTTGATGCCCTCCAAAGAGCAAGAGCCAAATTCATATATAATTCATATATATATATATAGATGCTTTTAACAACTCACAAGTTCTAAATTAGGAGAAATAAGATGGTTCACAATGTGAATCAAAAGCATGCACTGATGGGTAAGCAAATTAGCACTTCAAAAGGAAGAGAATTTTGCTAGGAAAAAAATGTGAATCAACTAATACAAGGCCTTATAAAACTTTTTTTCGTCTTACCTCAGTCAAAAACCCCAAGTCATATGCATAGTAAAGTTCCTGTTGGAGGAGATCCACGGAAGTTCCAACTCAAAGCCATCAAGGAACTCCAAGATGAGGGCAACTGAGGCCGTTTCACTTCAATTATTATCTTTGATTAGAGAAAAGTTTTATTGTTGTTTTCAAATGCCAGTGTAAAGTTACACTGCACTTTAAAGTATCTGCTAATAATTTTAGCTAATATAGAAACGATAAAGAGACAAAAACTCCACCACTGTGAATGAATTCACCCATTTACTGTTGAATTGGTATGCTAACCAATTCCTTCAGAGATCCTTTCAGACAAGTCAGATACAAGAGCATATTTGTTGCTTTCATAGCATGCAGTCATGAACGCTGCCAGAGTCACACGATCCACATTTCGGTCCTTATCTAATAATTTATTAAAGAACAGTGCTGCCATGCCTACTTTTTTCTCACTACAAAGTTTCCTGATCAAGGTATTAACTGTACGGATCCACAGCTTTTTGTCTAACCTTTCCAAAATAACCATTGCCGTGGCAGAATCCTCTTGCTTGCAGTACTCATAGGCTAATGTCACCCGAGTAACTTCGCAAGGAGAAATCCCTTTGTCTATCATAATTTCATATAACTGACAAGCTTCATCCAACTTGGACTCTTTGCAAAGCCCACTAATAAGAGCCCCATAAGTAATACTATCAGGTACACAACCATGTTCATGCATCCTGTGGAAAAGCTTTACAGCCGAACTGATATTTCCTTCCCTACAATACCCACAAATCATGGATGTGTAAGTTTCCTTGGTTGGAAAGAAGCCCATCCTAATGGCTTCCTCAAAAAATTTCTCACTTTCTTTCATTTTCTTCTGCCTACAGAATGCAGCAATTAGCGTAGTATATGCATATATATCAGGTTGCAGACCGACTTTGACCATTTTACAGAAAAATCCAAGAGCTTGGTCAGTTGCAGCTTGCTTGCAGTACTCGGATAAGAGAATAGTAAATGTAATTTTATCAGCTTGCAGTCCCTGTTTAAATCCCTTCTTAAGAAGTTCATAAGCTTCTTGAACCCTTCCATTTTTACAAAGGCCATCAACAATTGCATTATATGTATAGATGTTAGGAGTGCAACCTTCTTTTCCCATTAAATCCATCAATTCATATGATCTTTCAAAATTGCCCGCTTTGCAGTGCCCATTAATAAGACTAGTATATGTGTTGGCGTTTGGAATTATTCCTTGTTCTTTCATTCTGTCCATCAACATCTCTGCGCGATTCATCTTCTCCTCTTTGCAGTACCCACTGATCATGGCAGTATATGTAAGCACATTTGGCTTGTAACTATCACTCCGTACAAGCTTAAGAAACAACCTAAATGCCTTTTCAGTCCACCCCTTCTTGCAAAGTCCATCAATCAATGCTGTATGAGTATATACATTCGGTTTCCATCCTTTTCTAACCATTTCCTCCAGCATTTCAAATGCTTGCTTTATACTGCCCCTCTTACACAACCCATTAATTAAAGACGTAAAATTGATCAAATTTGGCATCAAACCCCTGGCTATCATCTTATCAAAATACCAAAACGCTCTACTCACAAAACCCTTCTCACAAAAAGCAGTAATCAACAATGTTAAGGTAGCATTATCGACAATAAGTCCTCTCTCAAGCATTGCGCTCAACCATCTATCAGCCTCAGTAACTCTACCCACTCTACAGTATGCAACAACCATCAACTTATAACTGCAAGAATCAGGACAAACACCTCTTGCACGCATTTCATCAAACATTTCCTCTGCATATTCGACCAAACCCATTTCACAAGCAATCCTAACGACACAGTTCAACGTGCCAGTAATCAACGGCAAGCCATGATTTGAAATCTCAATAACCATACTAAAAGCCTCCTTTAACCTCCCAATCTCAGCAAAACTTCCCACCATACACTGCATAACTTCATGGGCTCTCTCAAAATTCCCATTAACAATCAAAGACGTAGCACAAACTATATAAAGCCGCATAAAATGACGAAATTTAGCAAACCCAATTGCCCAATGAAAGAAACTCACAGCCACCATCGAACCTGCTTCATTAGCAAGCGAAGCAACCACGGTAATAGCCTGTTCATGGGTCAAAGAATCTACGTCTACGTGAAGATTGAGTATGGAAGATGACGATCTCAAATGGGTTTGTTGGTAATAGGATTGGAGGACCAATGAGCAGACTGTTTTGACGAAAGATTGGGCCGGAGAAGGTGTTGGTGATGCGGAGAAACCGGGCTGTGTTGAAGTGGAGAAAAGATTATGATGGTGAGTTTGATTATACACTGACCTGATAATGAATAGACTCGGGTTTGGTGCTGGTGATAGTTTCTGTTGAAGTCCATGAGATCGAAGAACCAGAAGGGATACCATCGAAATGGCGCTCAGTTTTGGATGAAAACACAGCTTCAATGGAATTTCAAACGGAGTCTGACTATAATTTAAGCATATAAACGTCTACACTTAGTATTTAGTAAGTAGTTGGACTCCGTTTAAAACAGCAATCTATAAAGTCAAGCATTTTCACAAATTAAATATATTATTTATCAGGTGAAAACTTTGAAATCATAATTATTATTGTGTTCTCATTAAATTTTGTCTTTTATAAAATAATTAATATCATATATCTTATATTAAGATTTATTTAATATTAAAAATGTGAAAATTTAATAAATAATTTATATATTGTACAAAACAAAATCTTAAAAATAAAAAATATTTTGATTTCATTCAATGTCTGATAAATAATAAATTTATTTTAGTTGAAATGATATTTCCTTTGATGATTCGGTGGGTGCAAACTAAGAACTTCTCCCAAACTTACTTTTGTTTAGATTAATTCAATTTAAGGAATGCAAGTTGAAGATGCTTTTCAACGTTCACATATCTTTCCATAATTGCAAGATATTTCACTCACAATTGAGTACAAACTGACGTGGCCATGAGTGGCATGAAAATTCTATGCCTTATAAATTAGGGCATGTAACCCTAACCCCACATTAAATTTAACATAGACAACCATTTCTTTTGGCCCATTAATTTCTTTCCCATTGTTTATAAAAGTGTTCGCAATTCTTTATATAAACCATTAATACAAGTTACCTAGAGTTCTCTTCTTGCACATGTTGCCACTTTGACTTGACCTCTCTCCTAACTCCTAAGGAATCTGCATGATCTATTTGGGTTCATCCACAAGTTTTGTGGATTTTTCTACGATACAAGAATCAAAATCTTGGTATCATGTCACATATATATATATGTGTGTGTGTGTGTGTATGTATGTATGTATGTATATCAAATTAATAATATAGTATGCATTAAATATCTAAAAAATCATATCGAATGAAATGGTAATTCATCCAAATTTACAATGTGTAATGAGGGTAGAATTTCTCTCCTTAATAGTGAGAATAACAATTATTTAAGATGAATAAAGCAATGTGGGTAGAATTTCTCTCTTTAATAGTGACAATAACAATTCTTTTAAGATGAATGAGATTGTGATCTAATAGTAGAAATTTAATTCTTAATAAATATTTGACTAACATGTTGGTATAAAATAAAAATATATATATATATATATATTAGACATAATACATAGACTAGAATGTTATATTTATAATATAATTATTTATTGCATATCACATGTAAATAGTAACTATGTTAAGACAAGTTTTTTGCCTTGAAGATATGTTGATAATCAAAGATATTGAAAGAGAATAATTGAAGTCCAAAGCGGTGAAAATGAGAAAAGAACCACATGCATGCTTGCTTGCTTCCTTTTTACTGAGGGCGTATACATCATTTAATTTTACACTTGTTTTTGACTTTCAAGACTAAATTAAAAAAAAAAAAGCATATAATTAATTACTATTAACTCAACCTCATTCAATGGAAACCAATTAAAGTATTTATTCTAAAAGCAAAGTGATATTAAACTTATAAATTTTCAATATGAGATATTAAACTTTTTAATATGTCACTAAATTATGGGTGACTTTTAATTAAATTAAATTAAATTTAAAATTATATGCATATATTTTATATTAAATGTATAATTTGAAACGTTATAATTGTAACAAGTATATTATAATTGACCACCCATTAAAGAAAGGTGGCAATCTGGCCTAGGGAAGGAATCAAACACAGTTATTAAGTATTTTAACAAAATAGTTCTTCATTTGGTGATCTCAATGCTTTAAAATTTCTTTTTTAAGAGAGGCACAAAATACATAATACATTTTAACTACCCAACTTATTTATGTAACATCTTCTTCCTGTTTTGGAATCAAAGAGTAAAAAACAAAGAGGATGCAACATTGTTATCATTAAAAAGTAGATAATGAAATTATGTAAACATGCTAACCACTGCCCACCACAAAAGAAGAAATTATTATAAACAAGAATCTCACCCACCTCTTAATGCAACCTCTTCTTGTCAACTCCCCCATACAAGCAACAACAAACAATGATACTGCAAAATTTTCTTTGTTATTTCCTCTTACTATCTCTCAATTTTATTCCTTCTTTGGCTTTTCCATCGAATCAAATATATGGAATTCAACCAGGCAAAAAACTATGAGGGATCAACCTTGAGTATCATATGGGTTCTGTTCTTGCTTCTCCAATAAATTTGTGCATAATCTGGTATGGCCATTGGAATCCATCCCAACAAGAAATTATCAAAAATTTTCTCTATTCCTTTTTTTCCCCAACTGCTTATCCTTCTGTTGCTGACTGATGGAGAACCGTCAGGCTTTGCATTGATCAAAACAGATTCAAACATATTAAATCTCATGAGAGTTCTATGATTCTAAATACTCTCACGATGGATACGTCAGTCGATTAGATATTCAGTCTATAATCAAAACTGCTGTTACTTCATACAATGCATTACCTCTCAATCCTCACAATGGTTTATACTTGATGTTAACATACGTGACAATCGAAATTTTTTTCATAATAATTAATTAAAATTTTGGTGACCGGAGTAAAATTTTTTTGAAATTGAAAAGTGAGTAAATTTTAAATGGGTCAAGTGATTATGTTTATTTAATAAATGATTTTGAGCTAATTACATTAGAATTTTGGGTTTAGAAAAGAAAAATAAAAAATGATGTCAATTGAGTGACAAATGGCGAGCCCATGATCAAGCAAATCAATTAAATTGTTGTTTTATTTTAAATTGCTTATTTTTACTCTTAAAAGAGAAAAAGTTTCATTTTTATTTTATTTTCCTTTCATTTTCAAAAAGAAAAAAAGAGAAACGTGGAGAAGAAGAGTGAAACCCGTGTGAAGCAAAAAGAGTAAGAGAAAGAAGAAAAACTCATTTACATTTTGTCCTTGTTGAACAAGAGAAAGAGAAGGAAAGAGTCTTGCTTGAGAAGATGGGTGAAAAAAAAGAAGAGAGGTTGAAAAGGAGAAGACGGAGAAAGCTAGAGAAGGAGAGAAAAGTCGAGGAAAAGAGAAAGAGTAAATCACGGTAAGAGGAGGAGAGGATGGTGATTCACGGCAATTCGATTAAGGAGAAGGAAATATCAGTGAGAAAGAGGAAGAGAAGAAGATGGAAATGGGTTTGGCCGAATTGGTAAAGGATGAGAAACGAAGATGATTTGATTCTTTTAATTTGGTTTGATTGTTTTTTTGTTTTGTGGTTTTGATTTATTGATCTTGTTGTTGATTGCTTAAAAAAAAGGATTGAGAGAGGGTGTGAGCTTGGCCGATCAAGAGAGGGAAAAGAGCACCATGGGAAGAGAGCGGAGCAAAGAAAGAAAATAGAAAGCGCCACATGCTTGATAAAATGCTAAAGCGAAATATGGAAATGCAAACGGAGAAGAGGAATGAATTTCTGAATTTTCAGTAAGAAAGGAGAGTGTATTGGTTTATGATTTTGATATGTGGTTGTGTTTGTATTGTTATTGTATGTAAAGATTGAGTAGTATGGTGACTTATTGATTTTGGGAACATGTTAAAAAATGCGTAATGTTTTTATAAGGCAGTGTTTGATGTTAGATTAAAGTGAAAGTGGTAAGTAAGGGATGTGTATGAATGAAGTAGTTGATAGACTTTGAAAATGGGGCAGTGAATGATAGATGAATATATATGCATAAATGGCTATGTGTTGGTTTAGTTTATACATGAGAATTATGGAATTGTGGTGTTGTTAATACACAGTTCATTTAGTTGGCGAGTATGGTGGTTGTTTAATGCATATAGAATGCAGAAATAAAGTGTAATTTCATGATATATAGTGGCAGAGTTAAGTGAAATATGGGTCGGCAAGGTTTCAAATAGAATTCGGTGTGTGTGTTAGTTGCTAAAATTGAGATTAAGGCTCGGTAAAACAGAAACTGAGTGAGTTCCGGGTCTCGGATTGACAACCGTAAAAACCATAGAAAACTAAATACATAAGGGAATGATATAGCCAAAAAAAAGGTTAAGACCTTCAAAGACAAATGTCAAGAAAAATTCGAAATAGGGCTACCCTGTTGAAGTGCCGCACCTTGTCTCATTGCGTTGTGTGTCAAAAAATTTTTATAACTGGAACATTTGGACTCGAAATTTAAATCCGTAAGAAGCGGTAAAAACTAGACTCATAATAGAGTGTACCGCCAAAAATCTAGATTGTAATACATTCTCGATTTAGCATAGTGCTAGTTTAAAGTCACTTGCTGTGTAGTAAACACCACTTAGGTGTTCATAACTCGAGTAATTGGATCTGAAATCCTAATCTATAAAGTGCGGTAGAGTGTACATGTATTTATTTATTTATTAATCTAATGATGATCATGAAACCTAATATAAATTGTGTATTATAGATCGTTAATATGAGTGCCACCGATACGCTTTGGTATGAGTTAGTTGAATTCTAATAAGTGAGTAGACTAATCTTATTTTACAATGATTCCAAACTTACATTATTTGGTCTTAAGGAATCCTTTAGAATTGATAAGAATGCAGAGATATATATATATATATATATTATGATATATGGTTAGAAATACATATACCTTATGTTATGTATATATGGTTATGATGAATATATATTTAAGATATATATTTATGATATTATACATATAATTATGAGGTAAATATACATATATATAGTTATGATATATACATATGTTTATAATGTATATATAGTTATGGAATATAGTTATGACCTGTATATAATGTTATGAAGTATATACATATATATACTTTATGATATGCGTAAATGGCTATGAGGAATATATATATATATATATATATATATATATTTACGATATATATATGAAAACCAATTGGAATTAATTCAAAAATGTTAAAAAGGTATTGAGATGTTGTGAAGTGACTGTTATTATAGTATTGAATATTGTTTCTGAGTATGTCAATGAAGTGTTGGATTATTGTGAAATTAGTAGATGAGGTTTAGGTTATGTATATAAGAAGGAGACGTTATGAATAGTTGTTGATTGTATAGAGTTAATTTACCTATTTCATGAATGGAAAGTGATTATAATATTGTTGTCTAATATGGTTTGAATATTCTTATATTGTTTTATTATTAAAGATCATATGCACATGCGTAATTGTTAACTCAGAACCAAGGGGACGGCAATACATAACGTCTTTGGATTCCCCTGCCTTAGATGTCACATTCCTGAGAGCAGTGCTAGTGACTTAGGGGACGGCGATACGTAATACCCCTAAATAGCAGAGTTGTTACAGTGATGTATGTATGGAGATGCCTTTAGTAAGTATGTTGAGCTAAATAGTGATTTAGTTGAGAAATGATTAGATACATATGAATGTATATATTTAGCTATTGTGATTTATCTGAAATTTATGTGTTATTATTATATTTAATCTCCACTCACTGAGTCTTTTTAGACTCACCCACTCTCTAATCTCCAGTTTTGCAAAAACTTATGACTAGCAAGTTATTTCAGCATCTTGAAGACACGAGCTGAGGAAATAGTCCACATCACAGTCATCAGGGTTATTGGGTCCATGTCATATATAGTAGTATATGTTTCATTATATTATATGGAGTCTGGTTGACGTCGAGTATTGTATTTATTATTTTGGTCAGTCCATTATATGTTTAATTCATTATGTATTATAATATAAATATATGTACTGTATATAGTACTAGTAAAGGCATATCGCCCTTGATTTGCATAAGTATGTTTGTAAAATGTGTTGCGCATTCATGTATTGCATTGATATTTAGACAGGTTGTGTAAAGTTTAGGGTGATAGTGTGGTTCTATCACCTGTCAGTAATACCTCGGATTTGAGAGATGTTACAACATATCATGATGTTTAAGTTCAAGATTTTCTTAGAGTAGTGTTGGGGAAATAACCTATGACATAGATGAAGCCTAATGAGTTTTGGGTTGTTAAAAGGGTGATACAGGACCCAAACCGAAGTCCTACAAAGGATAGGCAAAATCCGAGATTAAATCTGAGCCTAGGGGATCCTAACTAAAGAATGGTAAGGAACTCGGGGTACGGTAAAATCTGAGACCTCCCAAGTTTAATAAAAGATCTCAAACCTCGATATAAAATTTCGAAATCTCCTTTGACTATGAGGGTCTCGGATATTACATGGTAAAGGTCTCGGGCATACCACTAAATCCGAAGCCATTTTAAGTTAATGAAAAAGGCCTCAGGCGAAAGATATCCGAGACTTCTCAACAATTACGTATCGTCAAAATATTCAAGCTCTTTCTGGATTTTTTTATAATAAGGATTCATGGTTTTGTAGATGTATTCTGCAAATAAGGCTTAAGATTCTGCAATTTCTAAAATACAAATGTTTATAAAGTTAAGTTTCTATGATCCCTAAAATTTGAATACGTTTGGGATCATGATTTTCAGATTTTGTAGAATCTTAATAAGTTTAAGAGATTTAGCAAAAAGTGACATATAAAAATAGCTAAGAGCAACCAAGTACACACTTACACATTAACCTAGCTTTGCATAAGTGGAGGCTGCTATTGTTTTCTTTTTCTCTCAAACACTAAAAAGCAAAACCTTAACTCAAGTATCGAAGGATTTTCGTGGGACCACCGGTTTTACTCCTAGATCTTGTTGTGATTTTAGGAGAAACTACATCTAAATGGACGAAGGAGATTATTGTTGATGTATAGAGCTCCTAAAAGAATTTTTGCTGCATGAACATCTGGCTCTGTCTATGAGAAACTTTAAAAAAGTAAAAAACAACAGTAATCAAAAGAAAAGTCATGACAACAACACAAACTTATGCAACCAGAAACTAGACAACGGCAAGAGGGAATCTTTAAGGAAATCCCTCATGGTGACAACTGCAGCTAACTAGGATTGTGACAATCAACAATTACCTTTTGAAGGCGTTAATAGAGATTTGAAAGCTTCATCCTCGCATTAAAATTCCTCCAACCTAGAAGATGCAAAAACCGCCTAGTGGGTTCAAAGGTTGGCTAATAGCAAAAGACAACATATACAAAAAGATCAACAAAGTTAGACGTTGGTAGAAAAAGTTGCAGAGATGAAAAGAATGCTGCAAAGCCGTGCTCTCTAGCTAATGATGCCTACACTATCGAAGGTTGTGGAAAGCAGCATTCCGAAATCCTACATACCAAGGATCTCAAAGCGAATCCTTAGTAAAATACCTCTAGAAAGAGGTATACCGCCGTGAAAAAAGGAAAGAGAAAAGTCTCCGGCTATCTTCTAGAAAAGCTCAAAAATGACAATGTTAATTTCAAGTTTGTTGATAAACCTAGCTTTGAATACCAATACTCCTCGAATGACCCATCAATAATCCACAAGCAGAGGCTAGAGAACAATTTGAGTCCAAAAGACATGAGGATGTTCCTTAATAAAAAATGTCAAAAAGAGAAAGATGGCTCTGAACGAAGCCCATTTAGGGGAATAGAACATAGGGAACATGACGAAAAGGTTGATAATCTGGAAGCTTACATTAAAAGGTTGGTGGAGAAGTTTGAGGGACAGAAGAGATGAGACCAAAGAAGGAACGATGAACCAATGTCTCGTTTGGAGTTACATTTGAAATCCCATTTCTTCTAGAAGATCTAGGCCTCATTCTTCTTAGAAAGTTCAAGATGCCCTAGATAATTCTCTTTACAGGAAAAATTGATTTATCTTTGCATATGAATTTCTTTAGGGAGATGATGCTAATACAAGGGCTAAGTGAATCCCAAATGTGTCGCTTGTTCTCATTAACATTAGAAGGGCAAGCAAGGAAGTTGATCATATGTCTAACCCTTAACGACATCCATAGCTTCAAGCAATTTTATGAGGTATTCATCAACGAGTTTAGAGGGCCAATTACAAGCTTTAAAACTCCGAGTTCATTGCTATTAATGAAACAATGATAGGGAGAAAGTCTTAAGAACTTTGTCAAAATGTATCATGACGAAGTGATGGAGTTTGGAGCTTATCATCACTCCTTGGCATTAGAAAATCTCAGAAGAGTTCTACGAGTAGATTGAGGATGGTACGCAATACGAAAATCGTTCATCACTATCTATGAAGCGAGTCGGAGGAAATTGTTGGATGAAATTGAAATCAAGGATCAGGTTGTCCTCAAGTTGAAGGAGGAAAAGACTCTGTGACTGATATCACGTGATGAGATGCAAACCCCAAAGTTAAACACCAAGAGGAGACAAGATGACATGAGGAATTTTCGACATTGTAATAAAAAAAAGGGGTTAAATACTGGAGCAAACCAAAACGGGGAATAAGAGGGATAACTTCTCCCTAAGAGGACAACATTCACCAAGAAGAGATGACACAATAAAGGTGGCCAAAGTCCAAGAAGAGAGGATCTTTATCCCGTTAAATACGTCTCTCTCGCGAATCCTCCAAGAAATCAAAAGACGAGGAACTTTGCTAATGGAGACATGTCTTATAAAAGCAAAGCCAAACGAAAGCGTGAAAAATTAGTTTTGCGAGTTCTATAAAAGTGTCGAACACCTAACGGATGAATGCTTTGACCTTAAAAAACATATTGAAGTCCTTGTCAGAAATAATTACCTATCTGATTTTGTGGTGAATGATAAAAAAAAGTCTTGGTACCCTAGATTAAAGGACTGGATGAGAAAAGACATACAAACATCAAGCAATGGTAATCTTTGGATGGATTACATTAGCAAGAAACTCGAATAGGTCAAGAAAGAACTATTCGAAGCATTCGCTGCCCAATTCCACCTCAAATGCTTATGTTATGAACGTAAGAGTCGAGAAGAAGCAAAAGATAGCTTCAATCCCGATTATGTTTTTAGATGAACACGAGGTTAGAGTACACTACCCACATAATGATGCTTTGGTAATAACTTTGGTAGTGGGAACAGTTCAGGTCAGCCGGATATTGGTAGACACGAGAATTTTGGCCTACATCATTTTTAAGGAACCTTAAATTCATTGGGAATTGAAGACCTGAGACTGAGACCAAACCAAATAGCTTTTTATAGTTTTGGCTAATCATGCATCTACCTATTGGGCTAGTACAACTGCCTATCTCCATAGGAGAAAAACCCAATCAGAAAATCGAGATAGTTGAGTTCCAGGTAATCGATCTTAAGATGCCTTACACCATAATTCTTGGAAAACCTTTCCTCATAACTACAATGGTAGTGGAAAGTATCCATTACTTAAAGTTGAAATTCAAGGTAGGTAAAGGTATTGGCATCATCAAAAGAAGCCAAAAAAAAAGCCCAATCATGCTTCGCCGCCTCATCAAAAGACTCATACTACCTATCAATGTGTCCTTGGGGAGAAATCTTAGGAACTAATAACGAGAACTTGGAGCATGAACAATTAATGGAAAGTTTTAGCAGGGAAGCCAATCAGGGTAACAAGCCATTAGCGGTAAAGCCGATGGAACAATTAAAATTTGTTATCCTAAATAAAGAAACTTCATAGAAAATAGTCAAAATTGGCTCACATCTCTTTAAGGAGCAGAAGGCAGTACTCAATGACATTTTGAGACAGCATATAGATGTGTTCGCGTGGACACAGGAAGACATATCAGGAATTGATCCTTGGATAATCTCACATCATCTTACAATTGACCCTAAGTATAAACCCTTGAAACAGAAGAGGTGACTGTTCAATGCCGAACGTAGAGAAGCAGTGCATATCGAAGTACTAGGAAGTGCACTATCCGAAGTAGGTGTTGAATATAGTTATAGTGAAAAAAGCTAATAAAAAATGGAGAATGTGTATGGACTTCACGGATTTGAACAAAACCTATCAAAAAGATAACTTTCCACTCTCCAGAATTGACCAACTAGTGGACTCGATAAAGGGATATAAGCTGTTAAGCTTCGTGGACACATTCTCGAGATATAATTAAATTAGGATACATAAGCCGAATCAAGAAAAAATTGCGTTTGTAACTAACCAAGGGTTTTATTGCTAGAAAGTAATGCTTTTTGCACTAAAGAAAGCGGGGACTACGTTCAAGAGACTGGTTAATCGGGTGTTCAAACCCTTGATCGGGTCAACCATGTAAGTCTACATCAACGATATATTACCAAATCATTAAGGGCCCATAACCATCCAAGACATATGGAAAAGACCTTCTTCTATCTTAGGAAGTACAACATAAAGATGAATCCCGAGAAGTGCACGTTTGGAGTCCAGGCTAGGAAGTTCCTAGAATATATGATTAGTGAGCGCCGTATAAAGGTCAATCCACAGAAGATCAAGGCTATATTATATATTAAATCCCCCACCACCCTCAAGGAATTGCAAAGTTCAACAGAAGATTAAGGCAATAAGTCTGATCAAGAAAAAATTACGTTCATAACTGACCAAGGGTTTTATTGCTATAAAGTGATGCCCTTTGCACTAAAGAACGTGGGGTCTATGTTCTAAAGAGTGGTTAATTGGGTTTTCAAACCGTTGATCAGGTTAACCATGGAAGTCTACGTCAACGATATATTACCAAATCATTAAGGGCCCACGACCATCCAAGACATATAGAAAAAACCTTCTTCTATCTTAGGAAGTACAACATGAAGATGAATCCTGAGAAGTGCGCGTTTGGAGTCCAAGCTGGGAAGTTCCTAGAATACATAGTTAGTGAGCGTGGTATAGAGGTCAATCCACAGAGGATCAAGGCAATATTGGATATTAAATCCCCCACCACCCTCAAGGAATTGTAAAGTTTAACAGAGAAAGATTAGCTAAGTTAAGCAAGTTCCTATCTAAGGCAACAAACAAGTGTTTTTATTTTTTTCAAATTATGAAGAAAGAAAAGAAAATTTAGTGGAATGAAGAATGCTAAGATAGCTTTAAGGAACTGAAGTAGTATCTTGTATCGCCGCCATACTTAATAAGCCCCGGAATCAGAGACATGCTTTACCTTTACCTAGCAGTGAGCGACCATTTTGTGAGCTCAGTCCTGATGAAGGAAGATTCAGAGAAAGTTCATCACTTCATCTATTACACTAGCAAAGCACTACACTAGCAAAGCACTGCTGGATGTAGAGACAAGATATTCTCCACCTGAGGAAGTTAACGCTAATGTTGATGGTAGTAGCATGAAAGTTGTGACCTTACTTCTAGGCTCACTAGGTGGTCAATTGGTAAGTGATCAATTGAGCTTAGTGAGTATAACATCCGCTAAAAGTATAAAAAAGCCATAAAGGGGCAAGCTTTGGAAGACTTTGTGGCAAAAAGGTCAATATCCGTACACCTCATCATCCATCAAATTACGAGAAACCCCTCAGGTCAGGTACAAGGGGATCTACATGTACCAAACGTATTGGAGTCGGTCTAGAGTCTCTTCATCAAATGAGCTTCTAATGTAAACCTTGTTCTTCGAACATAGGGGTAAAATAGTTATTTAAGGATATTCAGTATCACATGTGCATGATTCAAGATTTATTTGACACATTAACGAGGCTTAGGAAAACTTAAGTTGACTTAACGAATGATTAAAATAGATTTATAAATATTTTTCAAAATCTGAAAAGGGACTAAATTGAAAGATTTTTAGGGACCAAATTGTAAAATTTTTAAATAGTGAAAGACGAGTCACTGTAGCAAGTAACTATAGCAAAGTTAGAAACGGTCGACCGAAGTTAGAAAACGGTTGACCGGCAATAGCGATGTTGGTGAACAGTACCAATCAGGTCGACCGGCAATCAGGTTATTTGACGACGACTGTTCATGGCATTGTAGCATTGCTTATGGCACTATTTACATCACTGTTTATCACAAACATTCATTTTTTTCAAAATTTTTCAAGATTTTTAAGTGTATTTTAGACTTTTCATACTTTATTTATATATACCTAAGCCCTCAATAGTGTCTTTAAGCTTCTTTCACTTTAAAACAACATCAAATTCGTTCTCTCTCTCACTTCTCTCTTCAATTTCTTCAAATTCTTCCAATTAAATTTGAGATTTTCGCCACCAATTGATTCCCCGTCACTTCCTCTTCGATTAATATCAATATTGGGCTAGAAAATGCAAGAAACGACGAAGAAGAAAAATGGAGTTCAACTCAAATTTGTGGCTTTTGCTATTAAGTGACAAATTGAAGTTTCTACGGGCTTGAATAAGTTACAGTAAGTCAAATAACTCATTACAAGCATGATTTTAAGATTTTGAATAAATTGAAGTTTATGTTTTACTGTTCATCCAAAAATTTGAGTTTGATTTTGTATAGGAAATGTAGATTAGTGCTTTATAGTAATGATTGAAAATATTTGATGACAAATATACGTTGATTCATCGTTAAAACAATTATGTTCATAATTGCCGAAAATGTAAACCTTGTGAAATTGTGTTGTAAACAGATAAGTGAACTCAAAAAGCTATGATATTAGAATTATATGAGTTGAATATCGATTAGAAGTAAATATTAACATTTGAGAGAAATATTGGAAATTAATTTGGTAATGTGAAGTTGAAAATAATATTAGTCATGAGATTTCGTTGTTAGAAATCGGTTAAATGACCCTCGTTAGAAGCCTCGCAAAGTTAGATGTGTCAAGCTAAAGAAATTTAGATATGACAACCACAACATTTGCATTTTATGCATGAATAGTAAGTGATTAGAATTTTGGAAATTCATAACGCTATATATATGTGTGTGTGTGTTATAGGCACCGAACACCCAAGAGAGGAACACATTAGGTGCGAGGAATAGTATTGGGAGTGAATACCCTCCCCGTTACTGTAAGTTGAACTATTTTCAACTTGTTTTCATGTTTTAATATGTTTTATAAAATTTACTATTTTATGAACTAAGAAATAGATTTATTACTGTTGTTTTTACAATATAAGCAAATTACTTGTGTTATTGAAGTTTTATGCAAATGGCCAAGAGGCCAAGTTTGATGTTGAAATTGCATGTGTAACGTCCGCAATTTTATAAATTTGTAACTGTAGCATCTGCAGTATATAAAAAATTTAATCGAATAATTTGATATTATTTGATTAATTAAAATTTCATGTAACTTATAATTTTTGAGTAAATAATTAAATTTTAGACTCAAAATAGTATTATTTGTTTAAGTCCAAAATTAATGTTATAAAGTTGAATTATAAGTGAATTTTAAATTAAAGAAATAGTGTTTGGATTAATTTTGGACTTAATTGTAAAAATTTTAAAACATTAAAGGTTATTTTAGAATTTTTTTTAAAAGACTAAAATGAAAGTTTCTAAAAGTTTTAAACATTTTTATAATATTAAAAAGAACAGAGAGCCTAATTGATATTTTGCATCCCACCATATAAGTCATTTTGCCCATCTTTTTCTCATTCCAGTAGCCATTCTGCTATTTCGTTTTCAAAGAAATAGAATCTTACTCTCCCATTTCCTTCTCAAATTCTAGCTAAATTACTCAGATTTTTAGCATTTTTCTTCCAAATTTCAGTTACCGATAAGCTTTATAACTCGATAAAAACTTGAATTTTAGATTTTTATGATTAATTGAGAATCGAGTTACTACTTATTCAAATAAATTATGTTAAATTCTAAATAGAAAAGGTTAAATTGAGTTGAATTGAAGTAGGAAAAATATTATTATATTGAATTTAAATTGATTGAGGTGTTTGTGGGAAGAAATTGGTGTGTTTTTCTCTTGTATGAATAGTATTTTTGAAGAGTATTACAGTAACTTCGATCTGAACAGTAACTATTTACACAGTAGTTTAATCTGTACAACAATTATTTTCTACAGTGAATCCGGTATTAACAGTTCTTTAGTTACAGTACCCCCCGACATAAACAGTATTTTGCTACAGTAATTTTGGCATGAACAGTATTTACTACAGTATTTTAATCAAAATCGTATTTATTTATTTAGACAAAAATATGTAGATTTAGGATAGTCGAAAATATGAATTAGTATAAATTAGTAATATAAATTTATTATTAAAAGTCAAATAAAGGACTTAGTTAGTTAAACTTAGTGATAGGGGTAAAACTGAGAAATTTTAGACATTAATTTCAAAAATATCGCATTTAAAATATTTATATTAATTTATTAAATAGTAGAAGACATGATTTATATATTTATGGTATTAAGCTACGAGAATTTAGGAGAAAGTTCAAGTTAAGTGGAAGGATCATTAATGGGAGTAGTTACCTTCCCGTTGTTGTAAGTAGATCGTGCATGCATTTTAATGTTTTTAAAACTGTACGATATTCGATGTTGTGTGAAAATATGTATATTACTGTTTGGTATGCCAAAATGAATTTTATGAAGTGATTTTTGAAAAATTATGAATTCAAATGTTGTACGCCGATATCGCACTTATGAAATGTTTATGAAATGATGTCAATGTGTAAATATTTATGAATGAAAATGATTTTATGGCTTTACTCGTTAGTTAAATGTTTATTCTGACTTGGCTGGGTCTCGTGACAAAGTGGGACTTGCGAGCTATTTAGAATTCTGTTTAACGCGCAAATGTGCATTTCTGTTTAACATGCAATGCACGTTTCTGTTATAATTAAAATAAAAATATTTGCTTTAAGTGAAACACGTGATCACATTCTGAATTCGGGTTACTGTGGGTGCAGGTGACACTAACTGACTGAGCCATTTTGAAAATATTTGAAATATGAATGAATTTATGTGTTAATTGATAGTTTGAAAATTCATTGATTTGGTTGTGCAAATATGATTGCTTTGACAAAAAAAAGAAATATGAAAGGTTTGAAAATGTATTGATCTGTTTGAGTATTTATGTCCTGTATCACATCGACATATGAAAAACTTGCATGGTTTACTTACTTAGATTATATCTCACCCTTTATTATAAAAATTTTATTTTTCAAAGAATAGTACGTAGAAGTGACAAAGAACGAGTGCAAGATTAGTTAAGTATAAATGAAAATCTTGATTATATATGTAATTAATAGAGTAATTATAAGTTTGAGAACTAGTTATATAGATAACTCTTTGTACGTGTAAGAAATTTAAAAATTATAGACATTTAAGATTTGTGCAATAGTAATACTCTTTGTATGAAATGATGTAGTATTATGTAATAATGATTGATTGAATAAGTATGAAATGGGGTGTTATAACATGTCTATATTTTGATTGGAAATGAAATTGATTTGAGTACATACATGTTTGTGGCTTTGAAATTGGTGATGGCCAAGAGTGCCAAGTATGTATGAGACTGTAGCTACAGGGTAGTAGCCTAGGAACAGACCTATGAGAGGTAGCTTAGGTGAGTGCGCCGCCGATGAGGCAGTTGTATGGATGGATATTTTGATGTTGCCCATCTGCGGGATTGTCGAGAACAAGCATAAGTATCACCACATGACTACTCGAGGCGAACGTTAGTGGCGGGCAAATTTGACAATGCATGCATATCTTTATGTTAAAAAGAAGATGATTTGTAATTGAACATCGTTTTATATGCATAACGCCCACTAACGGTCTCGGGGTTACCAAGGCCAAGGTAATCACCGAGAATAGGAGCCAGTCCAATGACTTGTGTGACAGGCCAGATTTTAATAAACGAAGTGTTTTAACTATATTTACAATTGATTTTCATAAACTGTATTTTTATCCACTCACAAGTATATCCCCATATACTCAACCCCCACATCTCCTACTTACAGGAGACTGAGAATTAGAAACGCATTGTGCTAGTGAAGGTGGTGATCAAGAGAAGGGTGCAACGTCCTCAGGTACAATTGACATTTTAGACTCACTGAATTGTACGGACTAGTCCACTGGGTATATTTTTGAAAAACTGTTTCATGTATGTATTTATTTATAAATAAAGAATGATGTAATTGATTAAATACTCAGTATGTATTGTAAATAGAGTACATTTTAATTGTAATATGATTTGATGATTGTCTTAGAGAGACATGGTAATAGTTTGATATGTTTTAAGAATTATTTTAGAAGCTGTCTCGGATAGACAATATTTATGCACCTGTGTTGTATGAATTGTTTTGGAAAATATTTTGGAAATACATGTGAGTATATACAGAGGACAGGTACCCAAGTAGCCTTACAAGCCTGAGAGATATGTTCAGGGATAAGAATGTGTCTTGAAGGTCTGTGGCGGTTGTCACGTGTGGACTCCACAGGCTGGGGCGTGACATCCAATGTACAAGAATGAGGAGTCGAAATTGTCCTTGTAAACCCGGATGGAATCGAGGTAATGTATTCATTAAAATTCTACTTTAAAGTCACAAATAACGAGGCAGAATACATAGCTTTGATATTAGGGATCAATCTATTTTATACTTAAGGGATCACAGGCCTAAACATTCACTGTGATTCCCAACTAATAGAAGTAAGATCGACGAACAGTTCCAGGCCCATGAGAGCAACATGCAAGCTTATTTAGAAAAAGCGAAGCAACTCATGGGTATCTTGAAAACAGTTACGATAAGGAAAATTCTGAGATCAGAGAACTCAAGAGCCGACATTCTGGCTAAATTGGCCTCCACCTTTAAAAGAAATACTCCTACCTCAGTTCTAATCAAAGTTCTACAACAAAAGTGCACCGAAGTAGGGAATGACTAACCCTTTATAGTCGAACTCGACTCTTGCAATTCCTAGATGGAAGAAATAAAGTCTTTTATTCAAGAAGGAAAACTTACAAACGACAAGGACGGAGTAAGAAAGATTAAAAATAGGTCTGTAAGGTATACCGTTATTAACGGGAAATTATACAAACAGATTTTTAGCATTCTCTATTTAAGGTGCCTTGAACCTGAAAAGGCTGCATGAGTTTTGGATAAAATCCATCATAAAGTGTACGACAGACATGAGGGAGCACGTTCTATGGCACATAAAGTCTTAAGATAAGAGTTTTACTAGCAAACACTCTCACAAGACACAACATAAGTTGTGAAAACTTGTCATGAGTGTCAAGTACATGGCCGTGTACTAAGGCAGCCCCCTGAGAATCTAACGTCATTGGCAAGCCCATGACCATTTTTCCAATGAGGATTAGATCTCATTAGCCCCGTGCCCTCTGCTCAAGCTAACATAAAGTACGCAATAATGACCATTAATTACTTTACCAAATGGGTAGAAGCTGAGCCGTTGACCAACATTACAGACAAGAAGGTCATAGCATTCATTAAGTAGAACATTATTTATCGGTTTGGAATACCTTAAGTGTTGATTGTGGACAAAGAAAAGTAGTTCGACAATTCAAAATTTAGGGAATTCAGTGCAGATTTTTTAATTGACCTCAGATTCGTGACACCTGCTCGTCCAAAGGCTAACAAATAAATGGAAGCTGCAAACAAAGTAATCAAGAAGGCACTTAAAAAGAAACTCAATGAGCATAAAGGTGCATGGATTGATAAGCTTACTAAGGTCCTTTGAGCCTAGAAGATAACTCAAAAGGTAGTGACCGACGAGAATCCTTATAGCTTGGCCTTTAGATGTAAAGCGGTAATTCCTATCGAGATCGACGTACCAATTTTCTAAGTTAGCCACTACAATGAGGCAAGTAATGACTGAAGCATACGTCTAAACTTAGGCATGTTTGAAGAAAAGAGGGATTAGATGATGATGAAGGTAGCAGTCTACCAACAAAGGGTGGCCAAGCACTACAACAAGAACTTTCAATGCCGTACCTTCCAAATTAGAGATTGAGTCTTGAGACAGGTTACCTTGAACACCAGAGTAATATGAAAAGGTGTTATTGGGGCTAATTAGGAAGGACCACATAAGGTCACCCAAATTTTGAGACCTAAAGTCTACAAGTTAAAATCTCTGGACAGAAGTAGGGTTAAAAAATCATGAAATGCAAAACGGCTAAAGTTATATTATCTTTAAGGATTATCAGATATTTGTAAACTTTTTATCCTAAAAAAAATAAACTATTATTTTTCGACATTTGCAAAATCTCCTGATAACAGGGATGCATTGGTGAATATATGATCCTCAAATCAAGCAACAAAGGAATCAAAAACCTAAGACAATATTATCCACAGTTCGGATAAGCCCCGAGCTTGGCCTCAAGACGTAAAAAAAACGGAGTGGTTCTTAAATGTCTAGTTCCCATTTATCTCATTACAATATTATCCATATCTCAAATAAGCCATGAGCATAATCTTAGGATGTACAAGAGAAACTGGTTCATCAATGATTAAGTTTCATATTCTACTCATGGTAAAACTATCCATAGCTCGAATAAGCCCTGAACATGAACTTAGGATGTACAAGAGCGAAATGGTTCATAAATGATTATGTTTCAAAGTCGTCCCTGGGTAAATCTATTCACAGCTCGAATAAGCCATGAACATGATCTTAGGACGTACAAGAACGAATGGTTTCGATATGATTAAGTTTCAAGTTCGTCTCAGAGTAATATTATCCACAATTCAAATAAGCCCTGAGCGTGATCTCAAGATGCTCAAGAGTGAAATGGTTCCTAAATGATTAAGTTTCACATTCATCTTAGGATAATATTATCCACAGCTAGAATAAGCCTCGAGCGTGATCTCAGGACGTACAAGAGCGAAATGGTTCCTAAATAATTAAGTTTTACGTTCGTCTTTAGGTAATACTATTTATATCTTGAATAAGCCTTGAGCATGATCTCAGGACAAATAGAGCAAAATGGTTCCTAAATTATTAAGTTCCACGTTCGTCTCAAGGTCAAACTATCAATAGCTCGAATAAGCGCTCAGCAAGATCTCAGGACATATCAGAACGAAATGGTTCCTAGACGATTAAGTTTCAAGTTCTTCTCATAGTAATATTATGCATAACTTGAATAAGCCTCGAGCATGATCTCGGGACCTTCAAGAGTGAAATGGTTCCTAGATGATTAAGTTTCACGTTTGCCTTAAAATAATATTATCCATAGCTCGAATAAGCCCCAAGCGTAATCTCAGGACATATAAGAGCGAAATGGTTCCTAAATAATTAAGTTTTACGCTCGTCTTCAAGTAATATTATTTATATCTCGAATAAGCCTTGAACATGATCTTAGGATATATAAGAGCAAAATGGTTCCTAGATTATTAAGATCCATATTCGTCTCAAGGTAAAACTATCCATATCTAGAATAAGCCCTAAGTATGATCTTAGGACGTACAAGAATGAAATGGTTCCTATATGATTAAGTTTAAAGTTCGTCTCAAGGTAATATTATCCATAACTTGAATAAGCACTAAACGTGATCTCTAGAAGTTAAAGAGTGAAATGGTTCATAAATGATTAAGTTTCACCTTTGTCTCAAGATAATATTATCCATAGCTAGAATAAACACCGAGTGTGATCTTAGGACATACAAGAGCAAAATGATTCCTAAATAATTAAGTTTTAAGTTCGTCTTCAGGTAATACTATCTATATCTCGAATAAGCCTTGAACATAATCTCAGGATATATAAGAGCAAAATGGTTCCTAGATTATTAAGTTCCACATTCGTCTCAAGTTAAAACTATCCATAGCTTGAATAAGCCCTAAGCATGATCTTAGGACGTACAAGAATGAAATGGTTCCTAGATGATTAAGTTTCAAGTTCGTCTCAAGGTAATATTATCCATAACTTGAATAAGTCTCGAGTGTGATCTCAGAACGTTAAAGAGTGAAATGGTTTTTAGATGAATAAGTTTCACGTTCGTCTCAAGATAATATTATCCATAGCTCGAATAAGCACCAAGAGTGATCTCAGAACGTACAAGAGCGAAATTGTCCTTAAATAATTAAGTTTTAAGTTTGTCTTCAGGTAATACTATTTATATCTCGAGTAAGAACTGAGCATGATCTCAAGAAGTTCAAGAGTGAAATGGTTCCTAAATTATTAAATTCCACGTTCGTCTCATGGTAAAACTATCTATAGCTCGAATAAGCCCTAAGCATGATCTCAAAATGTACAAAAACAAAATGGTTTCTAGATGATTAAATTTCACGTTCGTCACAGGATAATATTATCCATAGCTCGAATAAGCTCCGAGCAAGATCTCAGGACATACAAGAGCAAAATGATTCCTAAATAATTAAGTTTTACATTTATCTTAAGGTAATACTATCTATATCTCGAATAAGCCCTGAACATGATCTCAGGACATATAAAAGCAAAATGGTTCCTGGATTATTAAGTTTCACGTTCGTCTCATGGTTAAACTATCCAAAGCTCGAATAAGCCTTAAACAGGATCTCAGGACGTACAAGAACGAAATGGTTCCTAGATAATTAAGTTTCAAGTTCAGCTCATAGTAATATTATCCATAACTTGAATAAGTCCAGAGCGTGATCTCAGAATATTCAAGAGTGAAATGGTTCCTAGATGATTAAATTTCACGGTCATTTCAGGATAATATTATCCATAGCTCGAATAAGCCCCGAGCGTGATCTCAGGACGTACAAGAGTGAAATGGTTCCTAAATAATTAAGTTTTACACTTGTCTTCAGGTAATATTATTTATATCTCGAATCAGCCCTGAACATAATCTCATGATATATAAGAGCAAAATGGTTCCTAGATTATTAAGTTCCACATTCGTCTCAAGGTAAAACTATCCATAGCTCGAATAAGCCATAAGCATGATCTTAGGACGTACAAAATGAAATGGTTCCTAGATGATTAAGTTTCAAGTTCGTCTCAAGGTAATATTATCCATAACTTGAATAAGCCCCGAGTGTGACCTCAGGATGTTAAAGATTGAAATGGTTCTTAGATGAATAAGTTTCAAGTTCGTCTTAAGATAATATTATCTATAGCTCGAATAAGCACCGATAGTGATCCCAAGACGTACAAGAGCGAAATTGTCCCTAAAGAATTAAGTTTTAAGTTTGTCTTCAGGTAATACTATTTATATCTCGAGTAAGCACTGAGCATGATCTCAAGACGTTCAAGAGTGAAATGGTTCCTAAATTATTAAGTTCCACGTTCGTCTCAAGTTAAACTATCCATAGCTCGAATAAGCCCTAAGCATGATCTCAAGACGTACAAAAACAAAATGGTTACTAGATGATTAAGCTTCACGTTCGTCATAGGATAATATTGTCCATAGCTTGAATAAGCTATGAGCATTATCTCAGGACATACAAGAGCGAAATGGTTCCTAAATAATTAAGTTTTACATTCATCTTCAGGTAATACTATCTATATCTCGAATAAGCCCTGAACATGATCTCAGGACATATAAGAGCAAAATGGTTCCTAGATTATTAAGTTCCACATTTGTCTCAAGGTCAAACTATCCATAGCTCGAATAAGTCCTAAGCGGGATCTCAGGACGTACAAGAATGAAATGGTTCCTAGATAATTAAGTTTCAAGTTCGGCTCATAGTAATATTATCCATAACTTGAATAAGCCCTGAGCGTGATCTCAAGACATTCAAGAGTGAAATGGTTCCTAGATGATTAAATTTCACGGTCATCTCAGGATAATATTATCCATAGCTCGAATAAGCCCCGAGCGTGATCTTAGGACGTACAAGAGTGAAATAGTCCCTAAATAATTAAGTTTTACACTCGTCTTCAAGTAATATTATTTATATCTTGAATAAGCCCTAAACATAATCTCAGTACATATAAGAGTAAAATGGTTCCTATATTATTAAGTACTACATTCGTCTCAAGGTAAAACAATCCATAGCTAGAATAAGCTCTAAGTATGATCATAGGACGTACAAGAATGAAATGGTTCCTAGACGATTAAGTTTCAAGTTCATCTCAAGGTAATATTATCCATAACTTGAATAAGCCTCGAGCGTGATCTTTGGATGTTAAAGAGTGAAATGGTTCATAGATGATTAAGTTTCAAATTCGTCTCAAGATAATATTATCCATAGCTCAAATAAGCACCGAGTGTGATCTCAGAACATACAAGAGCGAAATAGTTCCTAAATAATTAGGTTTTAAGTACGTCTTCAGGTAATACTATCTATATCTTGAATAAACCATGAGCATGATATCAGGACGTTCAAGAGTGAAATGGTTATTAAATTATTGAGTTCCACATTCGTCTCAAGGTAAAACTATCCATAGCTCGAATAAGCCCTAAGCATGAACTTAAGACGTACAAAAACGAAATGATTCCTAGATGATTAAGTTTCAAGTTCGTCTCAGAGTAATATTATCCATAACTTGAATAAGCCCCGAGAGTAATCTCAGGACGTTCAAGAGTGAAATGGTTCCTAGATGATTAAGTTTCACGTTCGTCTCAAGATAATATTATCCATAGCTCGAATAAGTCCTGATCGTGATATAAGGACGTACATGAGCGTAATGGTTCTTAAATAATTAAGTTTTACGCTCGTCTTCAGGTAATATTATTTATATCTTGAAATAAGCCCTAAACATGATCTCAGGGCATAATAGAGCAAAATGGTTCCTAGATTATTAAGCTCCACATTCGTCTCAAGGTAAAACTATTCATAGCTCGAATAAGCCTTAAGCATGATCTCAAGAAGTATAAGAACGAAATGGTTCTTAAATTATCAAGTTCCACATTCGTCTCAAGGTACAACTCTTCATAGCTCGAATAAGCCCTAAGCATGATCTCAAGAGATACAAGAACGAAATGGTTCCTAAATGATTAAGTTTAAAGTTTGTCTCAGAGTAATATTATCCATAACTTGAATAAGCCTCGAGCTTGATCTTAGGACCTTCAAGAGTTAAATGGTTCCTAGATGATTAAGTTTTACGTTCGTTTTAAGATAATATTATCCATAGCTCGAATAAGCCCCGAGCGTGATCTCAGAACGTACAAGAGCGAAATAGTTCCTAAATAATTAAGTTTTACGCTCATCTTCAAGTAATATTATTTATATCTCGAATATGCCTTAAACATGATCTCAGGACATATAAGAGCAAAATGGTTCCTAGATTATTAAGTTCCACATTCGTGTCAAGATAAAACAATCCATAGTTAGAATAAGCCTTAAGTATAATCTTAGGACGTACAAGAATGAAATGGTTTCTAGATGATTTAGTTTCAAGTTTGTCTCAACGTAATATTATCCATAACTTGAATAAGCCCCGAGCGTGATCCCAGGACGTTAAAGAGTGAAATGGTTTATAGATGATTAAGTTTCACATTCGTCTCATGATAATATTATCCATAGCTCAAATAAGCACCGAGCGTGATCTCAGGACGTACAAGAGCGAAATGGTTCATAAATAATTAAGTTTTAAGTTCATCTTCAGCTAATACTATCTATATCTCGAATAAGCCCTGAGCATGATCTCAAGACTTTCAAGAGTGAAATGGTTCTTTAATGATTAAGTTTCACGTTTATCTCAAGATAATATTATCCATATCCCGAATAAGCCCCAAGCGTGATCTCAGAACGTACAAGAGCGAAATGGTTCATAAATAATTAAATTTTAAGTTCATCTTCAGGTAATACTATCTATATCTCGAATAAGCCCTAAGCATAATCTCAAGACTTTCAAAAGTGAAATGGTTCCTTAATGATTAAGTTTCACGTTTATCTCAGGATAATATTATCCATATCTCGAATAAGCCCCGAGCGTGATCTTAGGACGTACAAGAGCGAAATGGTTCCTAAATAATTAAGTTTTACGCTCGTCTTCAGGTAATATTATTTATATCTCGAATAAGCCCTGAACATTATCTCATGATATATAAGAGCAAAATGGTTCCTAGATTATTAAGATCCACGTTTGTCTCAAGGTGAAACTATCCATATCTAGAATAAACCCTAAGTACGTTCTTAGGACGTACAAGAATGAAATGGTTCCTATATGATTAAGTTTCAAGTTCGTCTTAAGGTAATATTATCCATAACTTGAATAAGCCTCGAGCGTGATCTCCGGACGTTAAATAGTGAAATGGTTCCTAAATAATTAAGTTTTAAGTTCGTCTTCAGGTAATACTATCTAATCTCGAATAAGCCCTGAGCATGATCTCAGAACGTTCAAGAGTGAAATGGCTTCTAAATTATTAAGTTCCACGTTCGTCTCAAGGTAAAACTATCTATAGCTCGAATAAGCCCTAAGCATGATCTCAGGACGTACAAAAACGAAATGGTTCCTAGATGATTAAGTTTCACGTTCGTCTCAGGATAATCTTATCCATAGCTCGAATAAGCACCGAGCGTGATCTCAGAACGTATAAGAGCGAAATGGTTCCTAAATAATTAAGTTTTAAGTTTGTCTTCAGGTAATACTATCTACATCTCGAATAAGCCTTGAGCATGATCTCAGAACGTTCAAGAGTGAAATGGTTCCTAAATTATTAAGTTCCACGTTCGTCTCAAGGTAAAACTATCTATAACTCGAATAAGTCCTAAGCATGATCTCAGGACATATAAAAACGATGTGCTTCCTAGATGTTTAAGTTTCACATTCGTCTCAGGATAATATTATCCATAGCTCGAATATGCCCCGAGCCTGATCTCAGGACATACAAGAGCGAAATGGTTCCTAAATAATTAAGTTTTACGTTCTTCTTCAGGTAATACTATCTATATCTTGAATAAGCCCTGAACATGATCTCAGGATATATAAGAGCAAAATGGTTCCTAGATTATTAAGTTTCACGTTCGTCTCAAGGTAAAACTATCCGTAGCTCAAATAAGCCCTAAGTTTGATCTCAGGACGTATAAGAATGAAATGGTTCCTAGATGATTAAGTTTCAAGTTCGTCTCAGTGTAATATTATCCATAACTTGAATAAGCTCTGAGAGTGACCTAAGGACGTTAAAAGTGAAATGGTTCTTAGATGATTAAGTTTCATGTTCATCTCAGGATAATATTATCAATAGCTCGAATAAGCCGCGAGCGTGATCTCAAGATGTACAAGAGCGAAATGGTTCCTAAATAATTAAGTTTTATGTTTTTCTCCAGGTAATACTATCTATATCTCGAATAATCCCTGAGCATGATCTCAAGACATATAAGAGCAAAATGGTTCTTAAATTATTAAGTTCCACGTTCGTCTCAAGGTAAAACTATCCATAACTCAAATAAAACCTAAGCATGATCTCAGGACGTACAAGAACGAAATGGTTCCTAAATTATTAAGTTCCACGTTCGTCTCAAGGTAAAATTATTCATAGCTCGAATAAGCTCTTAGCATGATCTCAGGACATACAAGAACGAAATGGTTCCTAGTTGATTAAGTTTCAAGTTCTTATTAGAGTAATATTATCCATAACTTGAATAAGCCCCGAGCGTGATCTCAGGACATTCAAGTGTGAAATGGTTCCTAGATGATTAAGTTTCACGTTCATCTTAGGATAATATTATCCATAGCTCAAATAATTCCCGAGCATGATCTCAGGACGTACAAGAGAAAAATGGTTCTTCGATTATTAAGTTCCACATTCGTCTCAAGGTAAAACTATCCATAGCTCGAATAAGCCCTAAGCATGATCTTAGGACGTACAAAAATGAAATGGTTCCTAAATTATTAAGTTCCACGTTCGTCTCAAGGTGAAACTATCCATAGCTTGAATAAGCCCTAAGCATAATCTCAGGACGTACAAAAACGAAATGGTTCCTAGATGATTAAGTTTTGCGTTCGTCTCAGGATAATATTATTCATAGCTCGAATAAGCCGTGAGTATGATCTCAATGCGTACAAGAGCAAAATGGTTCCTAAATAATTAAGTTTTACGTTTGTCTTTCGATAATACTATCTATATCTCGAAGAAGCCCTGAACACGATCTCAAGACATATAAGAGCAAAATGGTTTCTAAATTATTAAGTTTCACGTTCGTCTCAATGTAAAACTATCCATACCTCGAATAAGTCCTAAAAATGATATTAGGACGTACAAGAGCAGAACAGTTCCTGAATGACTACATTTTATTTTCACCTTGAGGTAATACTATCCATTTACCTCAAATAAGTCTTAAGCCAATTACAATACGAGCAAGAGTGAAGTGGTTCTCAGGTGATTATGCCTTATTTTCACCCTGAGGAAATAATATTCGGAGCTCGAATAGGCCTTGAGTTTAGCTTTATGATGTATAAGTATAAAATGGTTCTCAGACAACCACACTAAATTTCCATCTTAAAGTAATGATATCCAAAATCCAAATAAATCCTTAGAACAATATTAGAACGTAAAATGGTTAAATGGTTCCCAGATACGCTATGGTGAATGGATTCAAGTCAGGCTAATAATATCCAAAACTTATGTAAGCCTCGGGCTTAACACATATTAGTGGTCAAAACGATTCCTACTTGAAGGCATTTTTTTCCAAGAGGAGAAGATTTGAAGACTGATTTATAGTAGCACAAGTTCTATGTTCTCTACTTAGTTCAGTTCAAGTTAGGCTTTCAGAGCATTCATTAACATTGATTAAGTTTTGTCAGTCATGCAAAAAGCGTTAAGTATGAAAAATTAATAGAAAGCAAAGCGGCAAAGGGACTCACACAAGTCAAAAACCCAAAATCCACAAATTCATTACGACAAGTTCATCACATTTTTTTTAAAAGACACAAAACAACAAAAGAGAGTTGAACATTTAGTTGTTCTAGTCGGTTAGGGTGCTTGGCAAATCGGAAAAAGCATCAGTCTGGTCTGTAAGAGAAGTAAGATAAGCAATCTCGAAGCTGTCATGGAGAAGGGCACTTTCAAAGCGGATGTTATCTGATGAGTCTTCACCAGAGGGTAGAGGCACACGTCACAAAGCCTCATACAACCATGTCAGATCCAAGTCTGGATATCGAGTTTGAAACGTCTCACAGGTCATGTCAATTCATTCATTAACCCGATCTTTGATGGTAGCTTCAACCACCCTTTCAACCTCTTCAAGCTTAGTGGCCAGGAACATGGACTTCTTCGTCTTAGCCTTTAAGTTTTGTTCCAGTTCCCGACACCTCTCCTCAAAGCCCTAAACAATATACCCTGGACTCATTCAGGTCGAACTCGAGGTTGCTCATCCTTCTATTAAACTCCGCCTATGAAGATTCAACAGTGACCACCCTAATCTAAAGCTCCTCCATCTCTCGAGCTTGCTTCTCCTTCTCAGCCTCAAACTAATTTCGCTCCATGGCCAAGTTCCTCTCTGCCTTTTAGGCTTTATGCCTCAACCAGGCAATCTTTGTTTCCGTCAAACTCGAGAATATAACATCAATAAAATCTCGGTGCACAACGGTGGTATTTTACATATGAATAGATCAACACAAACAACTAGATGTCAGGAGAAACAAAGGAAGTCTCATTCTTTTGAAAGCAAAGCAAATGTCAACTTACTTGGCTCAACCAACTCACCAAATAGTCCAAAATTCCCCATGATGTAGCAGCCAAAAAGGCGTCTAAGTACTAAGACGGGATCTTTGCCACCTACTAGTTGATTGAGGGAGGAAGTGGGCGAAAAACTCCATTTTGTCTTCGAGGAGTTCCTTTAAGATAAGCTAGGGCATGATAATGTTTCCACCAGCCTTCTAAATTGCCGTTTCCTTCTTCCACCTCGGCCCATCATCCGTCCACCACAACAACCTTCCTTTTGTGTTTCCCTTTGTTCTTGAGGCCTGAGAAGCCCTCTCAACTTTCTTGCCTTTCGCCAACTTCTTCAGCATATCTAGTGGGTTCTGCACTAGTTTTTTGGAGGCCATCTCTCCTATTGTGAAAAAGGTTATACCAAAGTCAACTATCATGATCCAACACAAAAGAAAAGTAAAAGAAGACTGCTTACTAACTTGGGCTTTTTCTGAGGCCAAATAGCCTTTGGAGACACAAAAATTCACAAAACCTGATGAGATCATGTCAGTATCAGAAAGGAGAAACTTTTAGCTAGATGTCAAAGATCTAGTTTTCTCAACCCTTCTTTGGTTTCGAGTTGGGAACTCAGGTTAATCACTCCAAGTGATTGCATCCTTAAACTATCTAGGCACCTAGGTGTTATTGTCGGAATTTCATTCACCACCGAAAAAAAAAACTATTTATTCTTCCAATCCTTGTTGGATGAATTACCAGTGATAGGATTGCGTTTTCCAAGTTGGGTTTAAAGATAGTACTACCTAGGGTTCTTTACTGAGTTCCTCTTTAATAGGTATATATATTCAATTTCTTCGATTATGGGAGTAGAATCTGAGATATGACTCTATAAAACAAACAAACCACTAGTTGTTAAGGTTCAGTTGGTAAGGGGCAATGCTAAAGGACTTAAAAATCCTAGTGAAATAGTCATGAAGTAAGAGTCTGACTCCAAGGTGAAACAAATCTTCATTAAAGAAAATTTCACCATCAAGTGAACAACTAGAAAATTCATTCACCTCAGGAGCTCTAAGATAAATGCCCTTAGGAATGTTGTAGCAACGGGTATAAGTTTCCAACTCTGATTCCATGGTGGTAAAAGGAACTAGTCTTCCTCAAAAGGTGTCGTATGCTCCCTTATCTCAAGGACAGGAGGAGGAGCAACGATAATGGTCAGTTCTTCCTCAAAGTTATCTTCCTTGGAAGCAGTCTCATTATCACTTGAAACAGAACCCATTTATGTTCACAAGATGGAAAAAATAAATTATCAAGAATTGCCCAAGATCATCAACAACTCATGGGAATTTTGCTACAGTCTAAAATCCTAGAAGGCTATCCAATTTTCCTCTCAACAACAAGAATCCAAAAATTGACAAAAAGAAGTGTAGATATTACAAAAACTTATCAGTTTTTGTTGAAACAAAAAAGTAGCTTGAATAGAGAACAATCGCCGAAGACTTGCAAAAAATCTTGTTCCTGTCGAAAATGAAAGCGATAATGAGGCAGTCCTAAACAAGAATGGCCTTGATGAAGCAAGTTGAAACTTGCAATCCAAAATGAAAATGGAACTAAAGTTAAATATAGAGTTTAGAATCTTTTTTGTTCCAAATCAATTACTATCATTCACAGTAATAATGACAACAAAGGGATTAAAACCTAAAGTTTATATTTTTTTAGGTTTTTCCACTGCAATGGCGAGTCTAAAGAAAGTTTGGGTAAAAAGAAATTGCAAATAAAGACAATGAAAGAATAGAAAAAGATTATTTAGAAGAATAAGGAACCACAACCGTTAATATGATAAGGAAATGAAGGAGCGGGATAAAGCTATAATGGATAGAAGATTAAGAGGCAATCATCGAAATACGAAAGAAGGCAGTAATGATGAGGGCGAAGGAAATCTTTTTGGACCCAAAGCAATGTTGCCGGGTAGGCCAACCAAAGGCGAACACATGAATGGAGGTTTACGAAATTTGAGTTAAGCATTTAAAGTTTGCGAATGTACGAGTCTTTTCAAATTATAACCTTTAGTTTTTTGTCAACCAGTCACTTTTGACTGTTTGACAAAAAACTAGGGGGCTTGATGTTGGGAAAACGACCTATGGTATTGATGAAGCCCAGTGGTTTTTAGGCCGTTAAAAGGGTGATATAAGACCAAAGCCGAAGTTCTACAAAGGATAGGCAAAATCCAAGGTTAAATATGAGCCAAGAGGATCTTGACTAAAGAATGGCAAGAACTTCGGGTATGGTAAAGTCTGAGATCTCCCAAGTTTAATAAAAGGTCTCAAATCCCGACATGAAATTTTGAAATCTCCTTTGACTATGAGGGTATCAGGTACAACATGGTAAAGGTCTCGGGCATACCACAAAATCCGAGACCATTTTAAGTTAATGAAAAATGTCTCAAACGAAAGATATCCAAGATCTTTCAACAATTATGTATAGCCAAAATATTCAAGTTCTTTCTGGATTTTTCCATAATAATGATCAATGGCCTAATAAACATATTCTGCAAATAGGGCTCAAGATCCCGTGATTTTCAGAATACCGATGCTTATAAAGTTAAGTTTCTATGATTCCCAAAATTTGAATACGTTTGAAATCATAATTTTCAAATTCTATAGAATCTTAATAAGTTTGAGAGACTTAGAAAAAAGTGGCATATAAAATATAGCCAAGGGCAATCAGGTATGCACTTGCACATTAACCTAGCTCTGCAGAAGTAGAGGTTGTCATTATTTTTTTTTTCTCTCAAATACCAAAAAGTAAAACCCTAACTTAAGTGTCAAAGAATTTTTGCTGCACCGCCGGCTTTACCCCCTAGATCTTACCGTGATTTATAGAGGAACTACATCCAAGTGAACAAAGAAGATTATCATTGATGCACAGAGCTCCCAAAAGAAATTTTGCAACATCAACAAGCAGTTTGTGGCTTTCATTACTTCACATTTCCAACAATTGTTAGTGTGACAGTGCCTTATGCTTGGGTTGGTTACAGTGGAACTCAGTGTCCATGCATGTGTGCATACCCATTTGCATGGCCTAAGTATTCAGGCAAGCCACCACCAAGAACAAATGAAGGGCACAACATAATGCGCGTGCCAAATGGCGATATGGGTGTGGATGGAATGATCAGTGTGATAGCTCATGAGCTAGCATAAGTATCAAGCAATTCGCTAGTGAATGATTGGTATGCCGAAGATGACCCGACGACCAAGAACAAATGAAGGGCACAACATAATGCGTGTGTCAAACGGGGATGTGGGTGTCGATGGAATGATCAGTGTGATAGCTCATGAGCTAGCATAAGTATCAAGCAATTCGCTAGTGAATGACTGGTATGCCAAAGATGACCCGACGGCACCAATTGAGATTGCAGATTTGTGTCTGAGTGTATATTGTTATGGTGGTGGTGGTGGATATGTGGGGAAAGTGTATAAGGATTCCTGGGGAAATGGCTTTAAAGTGAATGGAGTGACAGGAAGTTTATGGTGCAATGGGTGTGGAATCCTTTGAAAAGAAGATGTTATGGGCCTAATTCTACGGATTAAAGGCGAAGTTTTTGTACAGTGCTATGATTTATTTATTTCTTTGTTTCTTACGCTACATTTTGATGTTCAGGGAACAGTAAAGGCAAGATGTGGGTTGAAAGACATGGGAATCAATGAGGTTAAGCTGGCATGGAGCTAGAAAGGCCTGCTTTTCCTGTGCTTTTCAGAGGGACTTATGCTTTACTTGTTTGATTCATTGCTACTTTTTAGCGTACGCAACAAGATGTAGGAAACAATCAAAACCATGTATGGCAGCGTTTTGCATGCTGAAAAAGCTGGCCAATTGCGTGCACCAGAAAGTTTGAATAAACAAAATTATCACTAATCCCATTCTGCGACCAAAAAGGTCATTCATCTTCAGGATTTTACCACATTCAATCTACTTTACACCTTAATCAAGTAAAAAACAATCATGTGCTTTCCAAAGAAAAATTATGACAAATTGCTCTACAAAACAAATTTCACACCTAAACTACAATTTCTTTTAAAAATTCAGCCAATGATACAGGCTTCCCCGTAACTAAACAGCTGCAAAGTGAAACAAAATTGATTTTCTACTAGCATCATGAACAATACTATTTTTTTTCTTCTGTTGAAAAAACATAAACATTGTAACTGTACAACTACCTGTATAGTCTGCTCCTCGAGTTTCCTACACAATATCCAGATCTCTAATACAGCTAAAACTGGCACATCCTACCTTGACCAATTACAGACAAGACTTCAGGAATTATGAGATATTCACAACACATCAGAGCAACGAATACAGGAGCTGTCAAACAGCCTGGTTACAAGGCTCTCTGGCTCAGGAATGAGAGCAGAGGTCATGCGGTTCCAGAAATGAAATGTCAATGATTCGTCCATAATCTTTTTTAATAGAGCATCTTGTAGAGTTTTTTCTGTCTCTGTGGCTGGATTGATGAAGAATCTGTTTGCATTGAAAATGAATTATGTTAAAAAAAAAAGAAAGAATTGAAGTGTTATTTAAATCTAAAGTAGTCAGGTATTGATCCGACACTTTTACGGTTTGAGCTGTAAAAGAATGAATTCTGGAACAACATAAACCAGATAAACATATATGCATGCAAACCACATTTCACTAGTAGCAATAACTGAAGTAAAATTTTCTTTTCCAACTGTAATACAAAAATTTTGGTCCTGCTAATACAAAGCCAAGAGGTCAATGAAGATGGTAAAAGATTTAATTGAGAAGTCATCAATTATAAGGCAACATGAGAAGTTAACTTTTATATTTCATCATTCGGCAAAGAAAATTTATCTGATGTTCCAGTGGTTACAGAGCTATGCATAGCCTAAGCCACAGTTAAGCACAAAAGTCTCCAAAGGCGTAGAGCACCTGCCTGGAGCAGTAATCCACTTACTTTTTGTTTAGAAATAATGATACTTGCAAAAGAAAAGAAAAATGTTTGTTTCACCATTCGTAATTCGTGAATTCAGATAATAAGAGTGCTTTCATTATTTTGCGAGCAAATTGTCGAACCATGTAAATTTCACGTGTCCTTTACTTTTTGAATATATTATCTAAAATTCCATTTAACCCAGTTAACCTAATTTCTGTATCAATAATAACAATAAAAAAATAAAGGTGAGTATCTCTTAATCAAGGGCTATGTTTCATTTTGATGTTATTCAACTGCTAAAAAATTCTATAGCATTTTCAAAAAATATATATTTATATATATCACAATTGCACCTTTTTGTCACCTTGTGCTTTGCAAAGCTTAACTACACGCACATTGAGTATATATTGAGAAGCACTTCACTTTGCCTCATGCATTAAGTGCATTTTTAAGAGCTTCACTTTCTTTTTAATGGTTAAAACTTTAATGTAGAAGGGATTCAAATCAGCCATGCAACATATACAAAGACAGTGCAAGCTCATAAAAAATCCAAAATCTCCAAAAACAAATCCTAATGGTGGAGAAGCCAAGGAAATTTGAAGGAAAAACAAATTAATGTTGAATGTTTGGAGTTTCAACAAAGACAAATTCTGCTTGTTAAAAAGTTTCATCCAGTTCTGTTGACCAAAAGTATCTACAATGATCAAGAAAATTACATATGATTCCCAAAGAACTCTTAAGTCTAACAACAGATAAAAACTACATAAGATTTGAAACTATTTTAACCAGACATTTTTGCTTTTTGCCATAGGCAACAAATAATCCAATTAAATTAAAGGATTGAGGTTTTAGAATTTAGAGTGTCCAAATTTGCATAGGAACTATACTTATCATATAAAACAACCACAAAACCAGTACAAGTGTTGTAAGAAACATGCAATTGCGGATAAAAAAACTTAAGACCTTCAATATAAAGATTTTTGGCAGCATTCCCTATCGTGGTGGTTAATGCAAGTACAAAGAGCATAAGATAAATATTTTTCATATTCAAGACCCGTTTGGTACTCATGATAAGATAGGATAAAAATAATAAAATTAATAACTTATGATAAGATAAGATATGATTATGTGTAATATTATATTGTGTTTGGCATATGACAAGATAGGATAAGATTATATATATAATTTTATTTTAGAATTATTAAAAACTAAATAAAATAATTAATTATTTAAAATAAAATAAAATAATATTATGACGCTTAAGTAAAATATTTTAAAATATTAATTTTAATTATTTATAAATTATTTTTTGACTTCAAATACTTGTACTATGTTATTCAAGGGTTCCCGTAGGATAAATTTATTTATCTTTACCTCATTAACATGTGGGCCCAAGATAATTTGTGTGGACTCCATATAATTTATCCCAAACCTTTTTTACAATCACCAAACGCAGGATTGGCCTAAAATTAAACAAAATAATCCTATCCTATCTCTTATCCCTTGTACCAAATGGGCCATCAATGTGTTGAATTATGATTGTCTGCCTGAACATAGATTATAAACAAGAGATGTTCGAAGTTTGGAATGTTACCTTGTGATATTTTGTGGACTTATGGGGAAGAAAGTGAAAGAGGGTTGCACTTTCAACTCGAATTGTTTACTGTCTATGCTCTCTTTACTCCAAAACCTTCTCGCAACTCTCATCAAAAGATCAGCACCATTCCATCTCAAACGGGTATCATCATATGTCAAATAGAACTCTTTCAAGCACTCCAGTATGAAAGGACTGCATAGAAAAGAGATGCAAATTTCAAAGCTGGAAGTGCAGTAAAAGCTATGAAAGATAATTTTTTACATCTCATTATCATTTCTCCTAAGTAATAACAGAACCAAGAAGGTGCCACACCCTCCCTTCCCCCACCACCAGCATACACACACAAAAAAAAAAAAAAAAAAAAAAAAAAAAAAAAAGCTTTCAAAATAGTTCTCAGTTCCATGAGTAGCAACTACAAACTTGTTAAATGTACATTAAAAATTGGTTATTTAGATACATGAAAATTTGTATGCATGCATGCATGCATTGTTTGTGTGTATTAAGAGAAGTTCTCGGGTGCAACGATTTTCTTAACATACGAATCTACAGTCGTTAACATGATATATCTAATAGTTAATGATTTGTTTAAATAATATAAAATTAAACAAAATGATGTGACAAAGAGAAAATGCTCCAACAGTTTTTTGTCATACAGGGAACCTAGAAAAGTGAGCTCCCTGCCAACAAGTTTACATTTTTTAATTAATAAAGGAGCTTATAAACTCCCTGTATAACAAGACTAAACACACAACCTTTGAAAAGATTTCCTGCCAGATTCTTATTTCTACACTTAAAAATAAGTAATTGTTTCATTTATATAATAACCCAAGCTGCTGGATGTATACATATCTTCTTAACTCTCATCCAGAGATATCCGAAGATATATATGTATTATAGACATATATCATTATATAAATAAAATTTAAAGTTACAATCCTTACACACATATATCATAATATTATCTTTACACTAATAAGACCCTCTAAATATTCAAAATAAACTTGGAGATGGACTAGGGGAGACGAATAAAGAGCAAATGTCACAAATACCTGTGTTTTCTAAATGCCATTACAGCGCCATTCAAAGAACTTCCAGCAAGCTTATCCTCCATGCCAATAGAATTGTTAAGTGAAGACAAGGATTTCAGAACTATAATGTCAGAATCAACGTAGATACCTCCATATCTGAAGAATCCAACAGATTTTATTTAAATTTAGTATACTTTGCTACTCAATAGGGTAAATGTTGATATTTAGAAAACATCACAATTCAAAACCAACATCTGGAATACAATATGAAATGCTCATCAACTTTAGCAAATGAGAAAATGTACCAAGTTTTTCCTAATTTCATTTCTTGGTCCAACTAAAGTTAGCTGCTTTACACTATGGACAACTAAAGTCTCTATTGACAGTTTTCTTCTCTTTTCAGTTTGGAAGGAGCATAAAAGAAATTTAAACACTCTTAACTCCGACAGTTTGTGAAAACTTCTACCCATGCCATATTGAAGGATAAGATTAATGTTTCCCATTGAGAACAGATCATTACTGAAATGAACCGATACCAATTTTTAGTATAGGTAAAAGTGATTCATGTGAATGATAAAATCAGGGTAAAAATTCACTAAATTATTAAAGTACAAAAATATGAAACACTTATAAGAGCTTCCGCTATGTAATTGGGTGTTTTGTAGAACTTTATTATAGCATCCACAAGATAAATCTAAGGCTAGCCCTTAGAATAACTAAATCTCGACCTTATCCTCTACTCACCAAAACGATTATTAAAGCACCTACTGCTTACAAAAAAAGGATGATTTTTCTAGCATGAAAGTGAAGAAACTTTGTCATTGTTTTACACGAAGACTTTGATTTAACATAATCCTTATAGGAATATCATTTTCGAGGACCCATTTTATCATTCTTCGCCTTCAATGATTTTAAAGTTTCCCGAAACTGTACACTCAATGATTTTCCCGACCCCATGTTTTTCCGTATCATTATTCAAACTAAACTGAAACCAACCAAAATTTTCAGGAAATATCCCAAAGGTAACCATTAAATCATATATTCATCAGCCAATAAAAATGCATATATAACTAAGAAAGCTTACTTGTACAGAGCAGCAAGCCGGACAAGCTCACTGTAGTGAGTATTATAAAACTTCGTCTTTCTCCATTCAAACCAGACAGAAGCAAATATATGAGTGGGTGTATCCTTCAGTAGTTCATCTAGATTCGGCATGACAACAGCAACTTTATATCTGAAGAATAAGTACTTCAATCAACCACACATATTGAAATACAACAAATAAATCTAACAGACAAAGCATATTCT
Organism: Cedrela odorata; assembly: GCA_035584115.1. Classification (NCBI taxonomy): domain Eukaryota; kingdom Viridiplantae; phylum Streptophyta; class Magnoliopsida; order Sapindales; family Meliaceae; genus Cedrela; species Cedrela odorata. The sequence continues at coordinate 44,125 of JAXCLQ010003047.1, forward strand.
AAGCTCTTACCCATCCTTCACAAAGCTGTCTTTGAAAAAGTCAAGCTCAATTGTCTCAGAAAACACCACAACACAAGCATCTCGATGGTGGAATAGCACACTCTCCAGGCCCCTTTGGTGCCTGACACTATACATCCAAGGAGGTGAATTCCACACCATAAAAACCCGCATATCACACTTGTGCTTCCTGAAAAATGCATCCATAAAATTGGAAAATGAAAGCCTAGGATGTAAACCAGGATAGTAACCCCATCTCTTTCCATCCGCATACACATGACTCGAAAACTCATTCTTACTCTGATCAGCCTTAGAATCTCCTATTGCCCCATCACTCTCATACGATAAATTATCATTTCCACTCATGCTCAAATCCTTGTTAGAATTATTTACCTCCTTATTATGTAATTTATCACCAGCATTGCCACCACTCTCTTTTTCCTTGGCATTGTTCACTCTCTTACTATACGACACGTCACTTGCATTCTTATCCAAAGTCCTACGTTCTGCCCTCTTTATCTCACTCCTCTTATTCAACTCCTCTCTATCATTTCCTTGCAGATTAGCATCTCCACTACTGTCAAAAACTCCCAAAGGCTTCTTCCCTGTAAACGGGACACGCTTGAATTCATTGAACAACCATTTTTGCACCACCTTATCACCTCTAGTGAGCCCACTGATTCCAACCCCATCTGGGTCCTGCAACAAAGGGTTATTCATAGGATTCAAAACTTCCAAATGTGATCTAAACATCTTATCTCTCCTTAAAAAGTCGCTCTTTTTATCAAACCACTCGCCCCATTTCTCCCTTAACGGCGAAACCCCCTTCCCTATCTTTAAGAACAATGCATCTTCAATGCCAGTAACTTGAGTCATCTTTCTCCTTACCTCATCATCAACTGGAATATCGTCGGATCCAAACGCGGCCTTACTTTTATCCTCTACATTCGACTGTAGAGTAAATCCCGAGTAATCAAAATCCCAGTCGTCGATCGATCTCTTATTAAATGCACGTCTGATGGAGCCCGTAACATGATCAAAGTAATAACCAGATGAGGAAATCTTGGGTTTATCTTCCTGTTCCGTAACGACATCGTTCTCGTCGACGGTGTCGAGCTCGTCGATCTTGTCCTCGTTGTCTGTGGAGCCGTCGGAATCGGATATGAGAGGATCAGTGAATACGGCGTCGTTTAATGAAGTTTGGGGGCGGTGGAGAATGTGGTGCGGTTGAGAGAGGCGGGTGTGAAGGAGAGAAACTGAGAGGAGGAGGAGGAGCGCGGCAAACAAGGCGCACACGTGTGTGCCGTAACGGGGCCGTCGGCGGGATCTCAGAGTTCGTAGCATCTTCGCCGTTAAAGTAGACGCAGAACGGACATGCTTGACTTGTATGTATGTATGTATAATGATAATGGATGACCCGGAACTAAAGGGGCGTTGCAGGCAGCTTGAGTGAGTTTTACAGTTAAAATTGCTTTTTTTTAAAAAAATAATAATAATAATAATAATAATGCTTCTTCTATTCTAAGGCTTAAAGGCTATAAATTAAATTTATGACAACAATTCAAAATCAAAATCGCCTGAATTAAAATTAAAAATTTTATTTAGGAATTTTAAGAAAAAGAAATAAATATTTCAAAATGGACAAAATCTCCCATTTTACATAACACCATATTTTATAAAATATGAAAAAAGAAAATTACTTTAAAAAAAAAAAGCCCGGTTTTTTTAGAATAAAATTAATTTCAAATATGATATTGAAATATTACATAATATATAATTATATGTAAATTATAAACCCAAAATCATCTTATCCAAATTATTAAATTTTAATTCTAAATAAATAAATAAAATGAAATTATAAAAATAATATATTTTATTTTATATTATAAATTGATAAAATAAAAATAAAAATAAAATATTTTGGATATTATTGTTTTATATATCACCAGTAAAAGTATTATGTCATGACATCATATTATTAGTACAATAAAAAAATAAAAAAAAATAGAATTATAATTTAATAAAATACCTAACAAGCTCTCTTTCATTTACATTCAAATAAATTAAGAGAATTCTCAATTAAGGCAAGTCAACAAAAAACTTTAAAAAAAAAAAAAAAAAAGATGTAGAAATCCTTCCTTCCATTCTAATTCTAATTCTAATTCTCAATTTCAACAAAATTAAATTTAAACCTCCTTATTATATTATTCACCACCCACCGGCCCGCCCCAGCTAGCTGACAGAGTAACTAACTAACAGCCAAACTAGAGAGCTAAGTCAGTGATACCAATCCAATCTCGTTTATTTTTTCCTTGGAAATACTCTGTTAATTTAAACAAATGAATTGCTTAACAAGAATGGTGACTCAATTTAAAAAAATTGGTTATAATGGTGACGGAAATTGAGAAATCTGATAATTTATTTTTTTATTATAAACTAAAAAGGTTTAACAATCATAAACTTGTTAAATGGTCTAATTTTAAGGTCTATTTATAATTATAGTCTATTATAAATTTTTATTATATTATTAACAAAAAAAAATGTATTTTTAATTGAAACTGTCCCGAGATCTTTCTTTGTCCATTTCTTTAATTTAAATAAGAAAAAAAGTGTAGGAAAAAATGAAAAAATAAAAATAAAAAAGTAAATAAAATAAATTATCAATAAACAATATCAATTTAATCTTATTTATTCTTCACATGAAAATATTCTTTTAATTTAAATAAATTGCTTAGACAATGGCGACTGATTTTGGGAAATTGAGCATAATTATGGTTGAGGGGAATCAGAAAATTCAATTTTCTATTATGAACTATTGATTTAGAAGGTTTAGAAATCAATTTGTCGATTCTTGTGATTTATATGCATTGCTACGATGAAGAAAATATTAATTTTTAATAAATTTCATCAAAATCCATCAATAAATTTTATTGAGAACCTCAATAAAAGGTTTAAAAAATTAATTAAGAAATCTCAATGAAATTCGTTAAAGAAAATCAATATCTCTCTGTTAATTAATTATGATAATATTTATAATTCAAATTTTTCAATAAATTTCATCGAAGCCTCTCTATAAATTTTATTGAGGACCTTAATAAAGAGTTTCGATGCAATTTATTGAAGGGTCTTAGACAAAAATTATTTTTCTACCAACGAGATTGTGTTTACCAATACCTGAGGACATCCATGAAGAAAGAGAAGTACTCATGGATGACATTTCCTCGTTGGAAGATTGAGTTTGCCAACATTCCATAACATCAATGTGAAAAAGGAATACTCTCCGGTGACATTTTTCTATTGAGTTGGTACATTCTTGACGAATTTTATCAAGGTCCCTTAGTTGAATTTCAACAAGGATCTCAATAAAGACTTTATAAAATTTATCAAGAAGTCTCAATGAAATTTATCTAAAAAAATCAAAGAAATTAATTGAGAATATTAATTTTTCTACAAGAATTTCATTGAGAACTATAAATAAATTTCGTCAAAAAATTTTATTGAGATTCTCAATAAAATTCATCGCAAGCCTCCGTTAAATTTATCAAGAGATGTACTATTATTCATTATCTTTTTCGTCGTAATAATACATCGAAATCACATAAATTATAGTTAAAATCTATGTTAAATTAATTTTTAAGTCTTTTAGTTTATAAATTAAATCGTTGGCAACAAAAAATTAAAATTTTAAAATTTTCAAACTCAATCACTAACATGTTTAGTTTTCAAAAAAAAATTTAATTAAGAGAATGTTTTTAAGTGAAAAACAAATTAGATTAGATTAGATTGATAATGTTTGTTGATAATTTCATTTTGTTTCTCTCTTTTCTTTTACTCTTCACTTTCTTTCTCATTTATGTTATAAGAAACGGAACCATTTTTAAGAAAACCCTTAACTACTATACATTTCAGAAAAAGAAATTTCAAGTCATATTTGCTGATGGCTTCGAATTCATCAGACGCAGGCCCGCAGCAGACAAAAATACCATTAGAGCTTGTCGTAAACGAGGCCCTGGTCAAAATATTTCTGGTGTTTCACTAAGTGGTAGCATCAATTCCCCATACACAGCTGTTAGTTTTCATCACCTTCTTTATTTAACACCAATAGCTGCAGGATAATCGTTGAGTTTTTAGTTGCTTGAGATCATCTTGCATTTCCTGTGCTGATCTCACAATTGCTCAAAAGAACATTTTCGGTCTCAACTTTTTGTTGTATATCCATTTTGCAGCCATGGCATCCGCTAGCTACAACTTCCTCCGGTGCCCTCTTTGATTTAGGAGTCTCACCATCAAAGTCGGCATTTTGATTCGACTCCTGCCTGTTTCTAGAGCATTCAATTTAATTAGATGCAATCCCATGATTAATTCTTTCGCATGTTTCAAGTGATGAATCTTGTTGAAAAGAGTGGGGTTTTTTTTTTTATCTGAATGGCCCAAAGTTGAGGCTCGTTCACAATTATAGTCCCAGCCCAGTTATTTCATAGTTTTAACCAAATGTGTCATTTTTGAGAAAAATATTCCTAAAGAACATTTTGTTACTTAATGGTGTCTAACAGGCCAGGTAGGCCTCTGAACTGGCTCAATCTGACCTGGCTCGGCCTGTGTTATTGTTCACTCAGGCCAGGCCGGTTCTAGCTATTTGGAACTAGAGGCCCGGCCTGTAACGAGTTTAACCGGTCGAGTTGCATCTGATTCAACCCGCCAAATTATATTCGGTTTAACTTGATGAATTGAACTCGGACTAACTCAACGATTCAACTCGCTGGATCGAACCCAGATCGACTCAGTGGTTCAATCCACTGGGTCGAACCCAGATCAACCCGGCAATTCAACCTATTGGGTTGAACCCGGACCATCTCGATGGTTCAACTCAGCAGATCAAATCGATCCAAACCCGCCGAATCAAAATAAATTAAAAAAAATTAGTAATTACATTTATATTATATTATTTGTATATTTTTATTTTAGTTATTAAAATTTAAATTGCATTATCATTTAATTTAGTTAATTTGTGTGTTAATTATTTAATTTAATTTAATTTAATTAATTTGTGTGCTAATTAATTTATTTAATTTCTTTAAATTGTGTTATTATTTAATTGAATTAATTTGTTATCTACATTTTTAATTAATTGTGTGTTAATTTTTTTGAATTGTGTTATTATTTAATTTATTTAAATTTGTATATTTTTATTTTTGTTAGCAAAATTTAAATTGTGTGTTAATTTTTTTAGTTAATTAATTTAATTTATTTGAATTGTGTTATTATTTAATTTATTTAAATTTGTGGGTTTTTATTTTAGTTATTAAAATTTAAATTGTGTTATCATTTAATTTAATTACTTTGTGAATTGAATCTTAAATAAATCATAATATTAATAGCTAGTGAATGTAAATGACATTATTGACAAAATAATAATTATTATTATAAATAATGAAATTTATTTATTTTTTATTTGAATAATAATCAATTTTTATAATTAACAAATAAATAAATAAAAACTAAAACAAGAGAGTTGATATTAACTCGAGGCCTTCAAAATCTAATTCAAACAATTCATTTTTATTGAATTTGGTAAATTGATGAATTGGAATGAACCCATTTGTAAATTTATAAAAAGAAATCTTTATTTAAATTTAATCCAATAAAATTCATATATAATATATTTTTATAGTTTAATTTAGCAAACAAAATTATTTTATTCATGCACTAAATGAGTACTTTTTTGCATCGACTTCAAATCAACTTCTCCATGTCTTAATATCACTCATAATATAAAAATAATTTTCTTATAGAACTATTTATAATTAGTCCTGACCTAGAAGAGACCCAATCCAACACAAAATGAACCCATCAAGTTGGGTTTGAAAGCGACCCGAACCCGGCCAGACCCAGTTTCTATTTTGAATTAGTAACCTGACCCGACTTAGTTACTATTTACAGGCCGGGCTGGTTCCATATTTTTGAACTCGTGACCCGACTTGGCCCAACCCAAACCCGTCAGGTTGGGCTATTAGCCACCACTTTTTGTCACCCTATTTAATAAATTAACAAGGTATTTTCATATTTTTTGTTTGAGGATTGAGGATTGACGAAATCACACCTAGATATAGGTTTCTCAAAATTAACTAATAGTATTTTTTTTTATAGTAATACTGATAAGGTTTTGTCGTATTGTTTAATAAACTAACTAGGCATTTTCACATACCTTTATCGAGGTTTGGCGAAATCACGCATAAATCCAAGTTTCTCAAAACTAATAAATAATATTCTCAATAGTAATATCGTTATATTTGACCATTAATTAACTAATCAAAATAATGAAATAATTAAAATAACCTTGTGTGTATTCAGGAGTATTATTTATTAATTTTAAGAAAAAAAATTGTTTCAGTTATTATAATCATAATATTAAATAGATATTGTAAGATCATTCACTAAATTTTGAAAAATACTAAAATTTTAGAAACTCACTCTAATTTTTTTATTAAATTTTGAATTACTAGAGATATAATTTAATGATTTAAAAATATTGAATAATATTGAAATATATGTTTGAGTTTAAAATATTATTTTTTAATTCATAATTATTAAAATAAAATAAAATAATTAAATATTAAATATATAAATAAATATGTGATTGATTTATAAACTAAATATTTTATGTTTTAAAATTGAACAAAATATAAGAATTATTAATATAAAATCTAAGAAAAGCCATTGTAATATGTAATGTTTCTCAAATAATTCTCAAATATACAAGAATTATCATATTTTTAAATTTTTTGGATATGTGCAGTAAATTAGCACATAATATATATATATATATATTATAAAATTAAATTAAATTAGATGTCAAAAACTGAAAAATAATTTTTAGAGTACTTTTTGTTAAATTTTCTAAACCTTAAAAGAAGTATGTAAAAAAATACTACTAATATATAAAATTTATACACAAAAGGTTATTGTAGTCATTTCATTATTTGGGTAGTGAACTAATATTCAAATATAATGATTTTATTGTTGAGAAAACTTATATGTACCTGTGATTTCACCAAACCTCATGGAAAGTATGTGAAAATAACTCTTAAACTAACTGACAAAGAAGAAGAAGATGAATTGTATCATCCCTCACCAGTCTTTCCCCCTTGATGAATTCGTCAAGGAAAAACAGTGCTGTAACAATGTTTTCATTGTTCTTCAAGAGAAAATTAGTTTCTTTTGACAATTTTCGTAAAGATTTCTCGTTAAATTTTGTTAAAATTCTTTATTAAGGTCTTCAATGAAATTAAGTATAAAATCTCTACGAAATTTATCAAGAGAGTACTATTTATCATTTTGTTTTCTCCCAATAATGCATCTAAATCACACAAATCATAGTTAAAACTTATCTTAAATAGATTTATAACTATTTTTAGTTCATAAACTAAGCGTAAATCAATCCATTCACAACAAAATTTTGAATTTTCAAATTTCCCAAACTCAATTTCCATTATACTTAATTTCTCAAACTTAGTCACCATTGTTGCAAGTAATTTGTTTAAATTGAGAGTGTTTGCAAGTGTTGTTTGTTGAAATTTATTTTCACTATTTTCTTTCTCTTCTTACTCTTTTCTTTCTTTCTCATTTAAGTTAAAGAAACGGACAAAATTGGATTTCAAAGATATTTTCATCCAAAAGACATTTTTTTTTATTAAGATTATAAATTTGTTTTAGCTTGAGCTATAATTAAAAACTTGTAAGTCCTATACGGGAACAAAATACACAAAGAGAGTGAAGAAAAACATGTTTTAGAAACATTTAACTCTCTAGTGATGGGATCTTGTCTTTGCTGAAGTATAATTGGAATAATTTCACAAAAAGTCTTGGTTCTTCTCACTGTCACTTATAACTCTTACTAAATTCTTTTAGCATTTCACTTTCAAATTGTTTAAATTGATTTATTATTCTTTCGCGTTATGCACATTTTTTAATCACACACCACATAAAACACGAAAATATCAACAACCAGCTCCTCTTTTATTTGAACATCGATTTAGTGCTTATTCATTTCTTCTGAATTTTAAAGTTTTAATTTTCAATCGATGTAGCTCTCCCCATTTGTTTCTTATTGCTTTATGTATTTTAGATGCACAGGTTGTGTTTGAAAAGATGAAGCGGCTTAGAATATCCCCCATAATGAAATCCCACATGTTATTATTATCTGCCTACTAAAAAAGTAGTAATGTAGCTAAATGTGAAAGACATTTTAAACTAGATGCATAAATTCGAGCTAAAACCATTCACTTTTGTCATCATTAGTATGTTAAAACTGTATGGCAGGTTAGGCAAATTTTAGCAAATAGAGGAAGGCTTTGTTGGAGATATGTCCTAGAATCAATCGTGTCATACAGTTCAGAGATATCATCCTTATGTATATATAATTCTGTAACTAATTGTAAACTTGTTTACGATTAATGAAATAGCTTTTATATCATTTTGCATGTATAGTTATGAATTTATATTGAAGATACAAAATACAGAATGAGATTCAGTGATGTATTATGATATCATGACTCTATCTGCAAAGAGTTGTAGATATAAGTAAAGAGTTTATGATTTAAATACATCTTAATCAGTTCCCGGTTGAGATAATGTCATATGAGAATATAACATTGCATGACTCGTATATTTGATGCTACCAAGGATTAATATTGGATACTAATAGTTGAGTGACGAGTCTTATGTTACAAGAGTATGAACATAGGTAATACGTTGGTGAACGTGTTACTGAACGTGACGAATCACATGGGTGATTATCCACAGTCAACGATACATCACACAACCATACTAATGTACTACAAGCCCTATGATTGAATACTAATAGTTGGGTGACGAGTCTTATGTCACAAGAGTAAGAACATAAGTAATACATTGGTGAACGTGTTACTAAACGTGGCTGAACGTGAAAAATCACATAGGTGATTATCCACCGTCAATGATATGTCATACAATCATACTAATTTACCACTATTTCTATGACCTGAAGTGTCATGACTGCTCTTTGTACTGAAACACATTGTTCACTTGTGTATATAGTATCGGGCTAGCCACGTCTGGTGAAAGAAGCTTGTTGGCAATGTGTTTAAGTTTATGAAGATAGGTAATGACCAAAATGGAATATACTGGTTCAGATGTTAGAGCTTGAAATCCTAGGTGGAATTGTTATACGAGGGAATAAAGTCTTTGGCCAAAGCATGTATATCAAGAAAGGTATTTCGCGGATATATGAATCCTGTATATGATTGGGGTTCTATTCTTATGATTAAGTCAGGGGTTTAACAGTTTCATGACCCACACTCGATCAAGAGTCAATAGCATATGGACTTTTCTACATGCACGTACGACTATATGGATTTATTTGTGTCTAAGAGTCACGACGTCTTGCTAGAGGTCAGTCATGATCATTAGGAACTTTGGTTACAAAAAGGTGTACTAAAGAGATACGAAGGAGTTCGTGTCCACCCATGTCCAGCTCATAGTGAACCCAAGAGGTCACACACACTAGTCAGTTACTTGATAATGATAGCATTTGCTATTATACAATAATCATTAATTGGTTAATGATATTATTACAATACTTTAATCGGGTAGTAATTTGATTATTTATTGTAAAGAATATATTTTCCGGCAATGATGAACTAGTACTCATATGTATGAAAGATATTTTTGTTTATTTGTGAGATACCATAAATATGATTCGCGGATGTGATGATATTAATATAATGATATTATATTTTAATATGATTAAAGTAATCATAAAATATAAATATCTATTATATTAATATAATAATAAATATCTAAAATTTTATTATTTATATGTGTGTTTGTGTGTGTGTAATTATTTCTCTCATTATTATTATAAGTGTATATGTGTTAATCAATGCTCACTAACCTAACAATAACTCATGGTTTGCATTGAATTCATTTTGATGATTTGTAAATGCAAGTGGCTTAATTGACATAGGTGGCAATAGGTGGATTTGAAAATTGGAATTGAAATAAAACACTTAAGTGTTAAGTGTTAATATAAGTAAGTCGACAACATGTAATGCACCTCTTCTATTTTTTTGAAAAACTGAGAGTGTTTTCTTTTTCTTCAAAACCGTGAGTAACTTATTGAAGCAAGTTTGGGTGCTGTCTTGGTTGTGAACTGAGAACAAAGAGAAGAGAAGAGAGAGTGTCTTCTTCTTTTTCGAAACCGTGAGTAGCTTATTAAAGCAAGTTTGGGTGCTGTCATGGTTGTGAACTAAGAACAAAGAGAAGAGAAGAGAAGAGAAAGGGTAGAGAGAGAAAGTTTTGTTGAAGCTTGGTGAAGCTTAGAACCAAAGCTTGAAGGATCCCAAAGAAGCCGAAACCACCGTCATCAACCCAAAGTCTGGACACACCTAGAAGCAAGTGGTTTGCTGTTCCGGATCACAAGAATGAAGTAAGACTTCTAACCTTGTGATTTAAATTTTGAAATTGTTTTAAAAGCCAAAAAAAAAAAAACATGCATATGTGCATGTCCATATTAGTGGGTAGCCTATTCCGCATGTCCATGAGATGGTCATGGCTCTCTTTCGGCGGTTGCGCGCCTAAGAATTGATCCCGCACTTCGCGCTTCTATTGCGGTATTCAGAATTTTTCATTCAAGTGGTATAAGAGCCACGTGACATATGTATATATGTGTGTGTGTGTGTGTGTGTGTGTGTGTGTGTTTTAAAATGTTTGTTGTAGCCTTGGAAATTTATAATATGGAATTATCATTATATATGCTCTTAATGTAATTATGTGATAATAATATTATTAAAAACATGAGAATTTGATTTGTTATGTTTTTAAGAATATATGTGTTAATACAATATATTAATTTGATTAAATATTGTATTAATAGTATATAAATATATTGGGTATATTTGAGAGCATGAAAATGTTGAGTTTGATTTGAAAAATATGACATGCTAAGAATGAATATTTTAATTTGATTAAAATATTTGTTGCATGAAATATGTACAAGTATTGTATGTATTTTGGATGTTGTTTAATCATGGTAAATTAATTCATGAGATAAATTAAATTTTGTGTTAATATGTTAATACTTATAATGGTGTTTTTGAATATATATTTGTATTTAATTTGATTAAATTATAATACAATGTCAAAATACATGAGATGCATGTATAATTGTATTTTTGAAATATGATTAGAATAAATAATGTTTGATATTATTTAATTAGAAATGTCATTGAACATTTGTGAAATGATTGCAAAAATAATAATATATGAATATTTCATTAAAGTACCAATGCATAGGTACTTAAATTAAATTGATTATGACATAAGAATTAATTAAACATTTCCTTAGCCACAACTTATATAACTATTAATTTCATTAATATATTTTTGTTATTAAAAAATCTAATTTGTTGAAATTAATTTTTTTTTTTCGGGCTTGAAATTGTTTCAATTAAACAACAATAATAATAATTCTCCGAATTAAAATTAAATTGAATGATGATTCTAATTTATTTTTATTCAATTAGAATTAACAGAACTCTAGTGAGAGTAATATTATGAACATAAATCGACAAATTGATAATCTATCAATTAAAAAATTTTCTTCAATAAATTAATTTGTTAATTTATTAAAATGAGACCTAAAATGAAAATCTCCATTTTTTAATATTAGGTTCAATCATTCCAATGCAGTCAATAGGTTATAGGCATCTTAGATGGGGCAACCCAATATCTGTTAGGTGAGGGTCCTACACGAGTTGTCATAGTTTATTTGACCTATTTCTTGATAGAGGATTTTTGGCTTCCAATATCTGTTAGGTGAGGGGTTTGATTTCATTCCTATTTAAGAAAAGGCGTTGGGTTTAACCTAACTAAATTAAGGTACCAATAACTGTTAGGTGATGTGTCTTTTCTTAGAGGAAGATTGATCATGTCTTATAAAGAGTTACAAATAAAAATGAGTTTATGACTTATTGAGCTTGTTTAACCAATATCTGTTAGATGAGGTTTTGTAAGTTTGATGAGAATATGATCACCCCCGAAAACCTATAATTTGATTATAGTTTTTTCATTGAGGGAGTGTGAGATATAATTAAAGTAGTAGAAGAACTATTTAATTTAAAGTTCAGAACTAAATAGTATAACATATACTTATAATACATTTTGATGTATTTTCATTTTCTGCAGATCTCTTTTCTAGTAAGAGAATAATGAGTAACCCTCTTCTCAAAATCCTAGATACTCACAGTCTTATCGGACCTAACTATAAGATTTTATATCGAAATCTTAAAATTGTTCTAAATTCTGAACACATTGACTATGTCCTTCAATAGCCTATGCTCAAGTCCCTTCTAGACGATGCTACACTAGAGGAGAATGAGACCTTTTAGAAATGGAAGGATGATAATCTCGAGGTTAGATCATATATGCTAGCGTCTATAAATGATGACTTGCAGACTCAGCGTGAAGACATGGAGGATGCCTCAGCGATTTATCTTTCTTTAGTAGATTTGTTTAGGGAGAGTTCCAGTTATAGGCGGTGCGAGTTGTCCACTACTTCGTTTGGAATGAAGCTTAATCCGGAAGTGCCTCCAAAGTCTCATCTTATGAAGATGATAAACCTCATAGGCCAGCTGGCATCTTTGGGGTTTTTTATGGATTTCAAATTACAAATGGATTTGATAATTCAGTCACTCCCGTTTAGCTTTGACTAGTTTGTTACCAATTATTATATGAACAAACTGTCACATACTCTTCCTGAACTTATGAATAAAATTGTTTCATTTAATAAGAGAGTTTCTAAGGGTAAAAGAAAGGAGACTGTTTTTGCTGTGGTGTCTTATGGTAAGGCATCGAAGAGTAAAGGTAAGAAATTCTCCAAGGTTAAACCCAAAAAAAGATTCTCCAAGAAGAAGAAGAAGGACAAAGGTGAACAAGTTACTAATAGCCAAGCCAATGATGAGTGTCATCATTGTAAAAAGTTCGGATATTAGAAGAGGAACTGTCCTCTTTACATAAAGAGTATGAGATAGAGGAAGGCGCAAGGTACGCTTTATTGTCATGTTATTGAAACTGAATTAAGTGTTATTTCAGATTCATATAACTGGATAATTGATTTAGCTGCCACTTCTTATACTTGTATGTCGTTATAGGAACTTCAAAGTAAGTAGTTACTAGAGGAGGGTGCAATGACACTAAAGATGGCAAATGGAGCAATAGTTGCTGCCACTTGCTCAAGGACGTGCTGAATTGTTCTGCCTTTATTTTTGTATTGTACAGAACTATGTATTTTGATACTGCCAATAGAAATATTTTGTCTGTTAATCAACTGTGTAAACAGGGTTACACTTTATGTTTGATGGATGTAAATGTTATATTTATTTGAGAAATAAATTGATTGGAATTGACTTGAATCTAAATGGTTTATATGTTATTGAGACTAATGAAATTAACATAACTGATACTATTAATAAAAAAAGATCTAAAAATGAACTTAATTCAAAACTTATATGGTATCATAGATTAGGTCATATTGGAGATAAGAAGATTAAAAAGATGAGTAATGAAGGACTAATAGGTCCATTGGGTTCTGAACCCTACCCAACTTATGAATCCTGTCTTTAAGGTAAGATGACCAAATCGCTCTTTGTTGGACAAGGGAAAAGAGCCAATGAAGTTCTTGAATTGATACATACTAATTTATGTGGTATGTTTAGTGAAATGGCTAGAGGAGGTTTCTCATACTTCATAACCTTTACTGATGATCATTCACGGAATGGTTACGTGTACTTATTGAAGTACAAATCTGAATCTTTTGAAAAGTTTAAAAAATTCAGAGTTGAATTAAAGAAACAAACAAGAAAGAGTATTAAGATTCTATAATTTGATCGTAGAGGTGAACACTTAAGTATTGAATTTCTAGAATTTCTTAAAATTAATAATATACTTTCTTAACTTACACCTCCTTATACACTGTAGCATAATAGTGCATCAGAAATGAGGAATCGTACTTTATTAGATATGGTACAATCCATGATGAGTTTCATAGACTTACCTACATATCTATGGGGATATGCCTTATATACCGCAATCTAGATCTTGAACAGGACTCCATCGAAAGTAGTTCTCAAGACACCGTATGAGATATGGCATGAGAAACTTCCAAGCTTCAATTATATGAAGCATTGGGGATGTCCAGCTTATATTAAAGTAGTTAACACTGGAAAGCTGGATGTTAAGTCTAAAAAAGATAGATTCATAGGATATCCTAAAGATAGTTTGGGATATTATTTCTACTTTCATGCTGATTGAAGAATTTTGATTAGTAGACACGCACAGTTCCTCGAGAATCAGTTCATTGAGGAAGGTAATATAGGTAGAAAGATTGAGCTTTTAGAGGAGTCTGAAAGCTTGATGATGATCAACCTTAGTTAGATAAGTCTATTGATGCAGATGAACCAGTTTGATATGATCCTAAGTCTTCTGTAGACCAAAATCTTCGTAGATCTACTAGGATATCTCGCCCTACTAAGAGATATTATTTTCTTTCTGAAAATAATTTTGAATCATTTATGATAGGAAAAGATTTACAAAGGGAAGATCCTAGAACCTATGAAGAAGCGATATTAGATATTGATTCTGGAAAATGGCTTGAAGCCATGAAATTCGAAATTCAATCCATGTATGCTAATCAGGTGTGGTCAATTGTTGATTCACCGGAAAGAATTGTTCCTATCGGTTGTAAATGGGTTTACAAACAAAAATTAGGCAAAGATGAAAAAGTAGAGACTTTTAAAGTAAGGTTGGTGGCAAAGGATTATAGTTAGAAACAAAAAGTTGATTTTGATGAAACATTTTCACTACTAGCCATGTTGAAATCCATTCGGATATTACTTGCGATTGCAGCTTATTATGACTATGAGATATGGCAGATGGATATGAAAATAACCTCCTTAATGGTTTCGTTGAAGAGACTATATACATGCAACAGCCCGTTGGGTTTTTTGCATCTGATGATAGTCATAAGGTATGTAAGTTACATAGATTCATTTATGAATTAAAGCAAGTTCCAGAAGCTTGAACATACGATTTGATGATGTAGTCAAATCATTTGATTTCATTAAGAATAATGATGAACCGTGTGTCTACAGAAAAGAGAATAACAATGCCATCACATTCATTGTATTGTATGTAGATGACATACTATTTATAGGAAACAATGTGGGCATGTTATCTAAGGCTAAATCGTGATTGTCTAATATTTTTTCTATAAAAGATTTAGGAGAAGTAACCATCATTTTGGGTATTCATATCGATAGAGATAGAGCGAAACGAATGATAGATCTTTCTTAGAGTCTGTACATAGATAAAGTACTGAAAAGGTTCAGTATGGATAGTTTAAGAAGGGTTTCTTACCCTGCAATCATAGCGTTCATCTCTATCGAGAAATGGGACCTAAGACTGAAGCTGAGCTTGAGCGTATACAGAAGATTCATTATGCTTCAGCAAGATATAATCTTATATACACTATGCTATTAACTAGACCTAATATTATATATGTTGTGAGTATTACGAGTCGATATCAGGCTAATCCAGGTGAAAAATATTGGACTGCAATCAAACGAATCATGAAGTACTTGAGAAGAACTCAAGATTTAGTTTTGGCTTATGGGGAAAGTAGTGAGTTGAAACTCGAGGGTTACACTGATTCTAATTTCCAATCAGATGTAGATGATAAAAAGTCTATTTCTGCATTTGTCTTCATATATAATGAAGGTGCTATCTATTGGAAGAGTTCTAATCACACTACCATAGCTAATTCCACTACAGAAGCTGAGTATGTTGCTGCTTCTGAAGCTGCGAAAGAGGCTGTCTGGATCTATAAATTTGTTACAAAACTTAGAGTCGTTCTTTCCATAATTGACCCAGTAACTTTCTACTATGACAATAATTAAGCTATAGCTCAGGCTAAGGAACCGAGGTCTCACAAAAAGTCTAAACATATTCAGAGGAAATACTACTTGATTAAAGAGTTTATATCAAATAAACAGATCGTAGGGTAGAAAACCCCGTTCGCGAATAACGTGGTAAACCCACTGACTAAACCGATGACACAGCAGCAACTAGATCATCACCTAGAGAGGATGGGTATTAGATACCATGGTAATTGGCTTTAGTACAAGTGAGAGTTTGTTCAAGATATGCCCTAGAACTAATCGTGTTATACAATTCAGGGATATCATCCTTATGTATATATAATTTTGTAACTAATTGTAAACTTGTTTACGATTAATGAAATGATTTTTATATCATTTTGCGTATATAGTTGCGAATTTATATTGAAGATATAAAATGCAGAATGAGATCTTGTGATGTATTATGATATCATGACTCTATCTGCAAAGAGTTGTAGATATGAGTACAGAGTTGTAGATATGAGTATAGATTTATAATTTAAATACATCCTAATCAGTTCTCGATTGAGGTAATGCCATATGGAAATATAATATTGCATGACTGGTATGTTTAATGCTGCCAACAATTAGTATTAGATACTAATAGTTGGGTGACGAGTCTCATGTCACAAGAGCATGAACATAGGTAATACGTTGGTGAATGTGTTACTGAACGTGACGAAATATGACGAATCACATGAGTGATTATCCACAGTCAATGATACGTCACACAACAGTACTAGTGTACTACTAGTCCTATGACCTGAGGTGTCATAGTTCCTCTCTGCACTAAGGCACATTGTTCACTTGTGTATATAGCATCGGGCTAGCCACACTTGGTGAAATAAGCTTGCTAGCAATGTGTTTAAGTTTAAGAGGACAGGTGATGACCAAGATGGAATCTACTAGCTCAGATGTTAGAGCTTAAAGTCTTTGGCTAAAGCATGTATATCCGAAAAGGTGTTTCATGGATATATGAATCATGTATATGATTGAGGTTCTGTTCCTATGATTGAGTCAGGGGTTTAACGATTCCATGACCCACACTCGATCGGGAGTTAATTGCATATAGACTTTTCTAAATGCACGTATGACTATTTGGTTTCATTTATATCTGGGGGTCACAACGTCTTACTAGAGGTCAGTCATGATTATTAGGAACTTTGGTTACAAAGAGCTGTACCAAAAAGATAGGAAGGAGTTCGTGTCCACCCATGTCTAGCTCACAGTGAACCTAGGGGTTCACACACACTAATCAGTTACTTGATGATGATGACATTTGCTATTATACAATAATCATTAATTGGTTAATGATATTGTTCAGATACTTTGATCAGGTAGCAATTTGATTCTTTATTGTAAATAATATATTTTCCGGCTAGGATGAGCTAGCACTCATATGCGTGGGAGATATTTTGGTTTAATTGTGGGATACCGTATATATGATTTACGGATGTGATAATATTAATATAATTATATTATACTTTAATATGATTAAAGTAATCATAAAATATAAATATCTATTATATTAATATAATAATAAATATCTAAAATTTATTATTGATATATATATATGTAATTATCTCTCTCATTATTAATATCAGTGTATATGTGTTAATCAATGCTCACCAACCTAACAATGACTTATAGTTTGCATTGAATTCATTTTGATGATTTGTAAATGCAAGTGGGTTAATTGAAGTAGGTGGCAGTCGGTGGATTTCAAAATTGGATTTGAAATGAAACACTTAAGTGTTAAGTGTTAAATATAAGTAAGCCGACAGCATGTAATGCACCTCCTCTATTTTTTTGAAAAACCGAGAATGTCTTCTTCTTCTTCAAAACCGTGAGTAGCTTATTGAAGCAAGTTTGGGTGCTGTCTTGGTTGTGAACTGAGAACAAAGAGAAGAGAAGAGAGAGGCTTGAGAGAGAAAGTTTTGTTGAAGCTTGGTGAAGCTTAGAACCAAAGCTTGAAGGATCCCAAAGAAGCCGGAACTACCATCATCAACCCAATGTGTAGACACACATGGAAGCAAGTGATTTGTTGTTTCGTATCATAAGAAAGAAGAGAGACTTCTAACCTTGTGATTTAAATTTTGAAAATGTTTTAAAAGCTAAAAACAAAAAAAAAAAAAAAAAACATGCATGTGTGCATGTCCAGATCAGTGGGTAGCCTATTCCGCATGTTCATGAGTGGCCATGGCTCCCCTGCGACGATTACAGACCTGGGAACTAATCCCGCGCGTCGCGCTTCCACTGTGGTATTCATAATTTTTTGTTCAGGCTTAACTGGAATGGAGAAAGAACCATATGAGCTGATGCAAACGCATACAACATCTTGATCAATATATACAAACGAACATAATTTATCGAGAGAATGGAAGGATTGTTCCAATAACAAGCAAGATTTATTGAGAGAATGGAAGGGCTGTTCTAATCACTATTTGTGAAAAGGTTAAAACCTGATGTTGTAACTTAGACCAGGCCAGGAGCATACTCAAGAAATAAAATATTCAAAAAGTGCTTACAAAATGATATATTCTAGTTGTTAACCAGATTGAGGAATTGCCAAAAGTTATTGGAAAAACTCTAAAAATGGCCATATATGTAAGGCTATTTATGTAAATAACCAACTTTACTTTTTTTAACCAACTTAACCAATTACTTAATTTTCCAACAAAATTGACCTCGTATAACCATGTGCACAAACACATACTAAAACTCATTTTGTTGTTATTATTATTATTATTTTCTCCCTTTACAATTCCATTCTTTCCAAAAATCCAATATCAATATTCAAACATTTGTCTAAATTTATTGTTTAATTTCAAGAATCATTGGTGCAAATTGATCATAGAAATTTGAGCATATTCTAATGAATTAAAAAAAAAATTTACGAACAGAAACAAGTAAGTTGTGCATATTTCAAATATTCCTTATTTTTTGTTTAATTTCAAGAATCAATACTTGTACATTGTGCACATTTTTCCTTATTTTTGTTTAATTTTATGGATAAATAATTGTACATTAATATTAAGATTTTTCTAATTACATGTTGAATTAATTTGTTAAAATTTCATTGTGAAAAACACAGGAAAGTAAACCAATATTGCAAAGTTAGAGTACGTCAATTTTGAGCCCTTGTTGGGCTCGATTTTGACAACCTATATGTGACACAATACATAAATATAGGTATGCGGAGGTAACAGTCCTCTATTGTTAAACAACACTGGGACAGGATAGCTATCGTTGGGGAAGCATGTACATATATTCATCGATGTGCTGATACAACAATATACCAAATTAACCATAATTAGTTGTAAGCATAAGTTGATGTTGTACTATTTTAATGAATAGATTACTTACAATATCCTTCAATTGTGAGTTTGGATTAGAGATGGTATACGGCCATTGCGTGGCAATGTTACCGAATACATCTCTATACATGTATTCAAGTTTTCCAACCGGTGGCTATATTTAACATATTCATGATCATGATAGAGCACCAAAGGATTGATAACCAAGTTGGTCGAATATTGGGGTAAAGATCGACTGGAAGAGATCAGACGATGTTCCTTCAGCTGATTAGTGTACGGACTCCGACCGTATGGACCATTTCTATATACCTGGCCTAACCGACTCTCTTGATGTACTGGCACAGAGACATCATGCTAATCATCCCCTTGTACATAGCCCGATGCAAATTTAATTAAATTTATAATTAAAAAAATGAACAAAGTTTCTCTTGTAATATGAACGCGACCAAATCATTATTCCATAACACAAACAACGCAAATTTCATTATATATATATATATATGCAGAACAAATACAAATTAAAAATTAATTATGATTACTTGAGGCACTGTGCAAATCGGTAACTAATGGGGATCTTCGTAGTGTTGTTGAGAACTTAACATATGCATCCACTCATGAAAAGCCATGGTTAACTTATTAATTTCTCCCTTAAACTGTGTTATATCCTATTTACGCTCTTGGCACAAGTTATGAACATCATGCTGTAGGTTTTGGATATTTCCAGTAACCCTTTCAAATCATGCCAGCATGTCATCATAGTACTTTATAAATTGATTATGAGACGAGACATGCGGTGATGGTACGGGTGTACCACTTAATAATTGTACGTATGTATGTCTTAGCAGCTGTACACCCTACAATTGCATATGACAAACATCAATACATATCTTGACCTGTACAAATAAGTAAATGCATATGTCTGCCTATACAAACAAGTAAACTTGTAATTAAAAACCATACCTGTGATGCGTCAAATCCATATGTGTTGGCAGCACCGGTATTTGCATAACCTACGTGTGACTCAGTGTGAACTATACTAGAGTCTCTACCACGATCAATTGGCTCTACAAATAAAGTACCCCCATACTAGTTTATGTGATAAAAACTCAAAAGTTATGATTAATAGTGCAAGCTTATGAAATTATAAGTGGCAAATTAATTTATATTAATGAGAATATTAAGTGAGTTAAGTCAAATAAGTACGTAAGTAAGTTAATACAAGCTTGCATGGATGTTATACAAGTTAAACTAATTAGAACCAAAATAAAACTATGAAGTATAAAATAAACGGCCATTATATGCATACATATATAATTCAAATTACCTTAAGTTCTTTATTTTGAAAATGAAAGTCATGCATAGTACCGTACATGTGTTTATATACAAGTAAAACCTAGTTGCTTTAAGTTCTTTATTTTGAAAATGAAAGCCATACATAGTATCGTACATATGTTTATATACATGTAAAACCCAATTACCTTAAATTCATTCCCACGTTCAATTTTTAGCCTATTTCATTCATTTGGATTTGAGAATTTTAGAAAGAGAAAAGGAAAGAGCTTAAGGAAAACCGAGAAAGAGAGCATAAATTGAAAGAGAAAAGAAGCATTTCATTGCATGGGTGAGAATTTGGCCAATTGAACATACATGTGTGGCTGATTTAGAAGTGAATTTGTGATCAAAGTAATTTAAGAAGAAGAAGCATGTTGACCGAAGCAATTGAAGAAAGGGAAGTTGAATAAAGCAAACCGAGAAGGTGATAGCAAGAGAACTCATGCTTGAGTGAGGATTAGTGGCTGAATTGAAATTAGGCTACTGAAATTGAGTATAGAGAGGGGTAAACTGAGAGGAAGTAGGGTGTTATTGGCTTGATTTTGTGAAACAAGGAAGGTGTTAGCCGATTGTTGAGCTAGCAAGTTGAAAATGTGAAGGGCGCATAGTAAATGACCAAAATTGAAGTTGAAATGGCAAAGTATGGCTGGAAAACAAAGTAAAGAGTATAAGAAATGAAGCAATTCAGCAAACTAAGGTAAGTGAGATTGTGTTGAATTGATGATTTTGACTTTAAATGTGTTTAGTTAATATTGTATGTGAATTGTGTTATATGGTGTCTAAATTGTTGTGGCTAAAATGGGGAAACATGTATGAGTAGGTGTTATGACAATGCTACTATAAGATAAATGATTTTGTAGTGAAAAGTGTTTATAAAGAATGAAATCGGTGAGTTTGAGAAGCTAAATGGGATGTGTGTTGTGTCACCGAAAAGCGAAACAAAAAATTACAACACCGGGAGGTTGCAGTTGTATGTACATGTGGTGAGCATTTTGAATTGATAAAATGATAAAATAGAAGTAAGATAAGATGTTTTTGGGGTAGCGTACGTGAACGAAGTGCTAAACAGGGGAAAGTGCGAGCGAAATGCATTAACGTCGGTCGCAGAAAATTTCTACGCATGGTTCCAAAAAACTGAGATTGAGTGAGTTCCTGACCTTGGATTGAGAAATCGGAAATTTTATGTAAACTAGACACATAGGGGCACAACATAGTCGAAAACTAGATGAATACGTTGAGCAAAACAATACCAAATTTTATTGAAACTGGGTTGTCCTGTCGAGAGGTCACAGCCAGTTACATTGAGTAATATGGCGAAAATTGATTATAACTTGAACGTACAGACTCGAAATTCGAATCTGCAAGAAGTGGTAGAAACTAAACACGTAGTATAATATCTTTAGAAATTTAGGTTTTGATACCTTATCAGTGTAACGCACTGCAAGTTTGGAATGAGTCGATGTGTAATGAGTACTATATAGACTCCCAAAATGTGTTAAAATGGTTTAGTCTTACGTGGGGCAGATTATGTGTGTAATATAATTGTATATGTACACAGTTACAAGAAAAGAATCTAACACAAAAATTATGTATTATAGATCGTCAAGACGATCACTCGTCGATCCTACAATAGATCGAGTATATCGCAGCCCAATACCGGTGAGTGGTTGTTTATTTGTATATATGTATGTATATATGCATGTGTATATATGAAACCAATATTGAAAATGTATATGAAACAAATAAATTGATATGATTCCAAGTTGAGTTGAGATGATTATATAATAATGATATTGACATGTTGTAATGTGATTTCAGAAAGGATGATTATGTTGTATGACTGAGAGTGGTCGTAAAAAAAATAATTTTTTTTATTTTCTATGTATAATGAGTTGAATATGTTGTGTTGTGATATGAAATGAAAAGAATTGAATACCTTAATCTAGTGAATTATGTGTGTATTGTGTTTGAGAATTGGAAATAGGGAGACGGCAATGTGTAACGCCCTTGATGATTGATTTATGACTTAAGAGACGGCGGAACGTAACGCCCCAAGGGATCTACAAGTTATTTTTTAGTGTCTTGAGGGATGGTAGAATGTAACGCCCCAAGGTATAAGATCCCTCTGCCCGGTCAAGTGCGTAGCCTTGGACATAGATCAGACAAAGATGTATGCACTTGACGATTGGTGTTATAACTTGGAGAGACAATAGAACGTAACGCCCCAAGACATTGATG
Source organism: Cedrela odorata (assembly GCA_035584115.1). NCBI lineage: Eukaryota > Viridiplantae > Streptophyta > Magnoliopsida > Sapindales > Meliaceae > Cedrela > Cedrela odorata. Next base: position 66,998 of record JAXCLQ010003047.1, read on the forward strand.
GATTCATTTGGTGTTTAAAAGGATGACGATGCGTAATGCCCTTGAACACCGATATATTATGAATAATGTGTGATGAAATGTTATGTTTGATGTATTGAGAAGTGTTGTTGTTCAAGTGTATTAAACTATTACATGTATATATATATATATATATATTTCATATGAATATGCAAACAATGACAAGGTATAGATATTTGTATATGAAATAATGTTATATGTAACATCCACTCACTAGGTCTTCCAAGACTCACCCTCGTCACCTTCCAATTTTGCAGGACCCAATAATTTGGTAAGATGCCACCTTATCTTGGAGACACTATTTGGAGTAGAGGTCACCGGTCGCAATCACCATAGTGTTGGGTCCATCTCATGTCAAGATTAGCAGTTTTATTTTTGTATTGTCATATAATGTGTATGATTTTGAGTTACATGTATATAGTTAGCTTTATTTTTGGGATCTATTGTAGATATTTAAGATGTATATAATGTCAGTGATGACATGACACCCTTGAGTCGTTGAGATGTGTTTATTTTTGCATGGAGTTTTGTTGAGTATGCAAGTGTAGCATGTTTTGTCATGCTTAGGATGATCGGACAGAACTATCACCTGCAGGTAACATCCTGGATTTGAGGGATGTTACAATATCTCCATCAACTGTCAATAATCGTAATGCATCTCTTTTGTACTTAGCGTACTATGCAAAAATTGTAAGTCGCAAACACTTAAACTATGCTACTACACGACATTTTCTTATGAGTACCAATTAAACTAATTAAGATTGTCCAGTATGTCCAAAATCCACTATTTTGCAAGATTCTTGCTACCTCAACCAAACAAGAACCTCTCTAGTAAGAAGAAGAGTGACAATTTCTTCGCATCCAAATCAGGAATACTCGAAAAGTCAAGCTTGTCATAAAACCTATCTATGTCATTTAGTGTAATGACAGTTTGACCATCGAAGTGTCCCTTAATTGGGTACTCTCAACAAGATCTTCATCCAGAAAGTTCCCAAAGTCTAAATTGGTGATCAACCCTAACTCCATGTGTAAGAAACGAATGGTTTTGTAGCCAACGAAGAACGTCATCTCATTGTTATTGCCATCTGCATGGACCTCCCAAAAAAGTATAAAATAAACGAGATTGCCTGAAAAACATAGTTCTTGAATGCCTAAAAATGTCCAACGCATGTATGCGTGAATAACCCGAGTTGCTTTACTGTTAACTTTAATATGATTTGGCTTATCTGTAACAACCCGTATTTTTCAAAACAATTATAATAGAATTTTGGTGGCTAGAATGAGAATTTTCTAAACTTAAGGGTTTAATAATTTGGATAATGAGTTTGACTTAAATGGGCCAATGGGTTTTATGTGAAATTGGGCCAAATATTAGGTTTATCAAAGAAATAGTTTTGGGCCATTATAAAGCAATTAATGTTGGGTCATTTTATAAATAATTTGGACTTAATAAATTAAATTAAATCGAGCCCATTATTTGTTGTAAATAGTTTGTTCACTTTTAGAAAATTCTACACATTTCTTGCTCATTCAAGAGATAACAAGAAAAACAAAAGAAAAGTCTTCATCCCTTGTTTTGACCGAGAAATGCAAGAAGAATTAAAGGAGAAAAATTCAAATTTAGGGCAAAAATTGGAGGGAAAACCAAAGAAAATCAAGTAACTTAGAAGGTGTACAAGCTTTGGAATTCAATTTAGCAAGCTTGTAGCAACACAAGTGGTAAGAAAACTCTTTTATTTGTCATTAATTTCCTGTAAATTTCAAGTTTGAATTTGTGATGTTTACATAGTGTATTATATGTTTGGTTGATGAAGGAATGGTGTTGGATAGCTAAGAAAATAATATATGTATTTGGTGAACCCTAAATTGCCATATAACACAAATTTTTTGGGTTTTGTTGTTGTGGAAAAACTGAAATTGTTGGTTATGTACATGGCAGTAAACTTAATTTAAAGTTGCTGAGTTGTTGGAGTATTGAATTTGATCTTAGCAGCTATAAAAGCTAAAAATCACCTAAACCCGAAATACATACTATTCTGGATAGGGTATAGTATTTTGTATATAAAATAAGTTCTAAACCTCTGATTAATGAACTGTAAAATTCTATAGAATCTAGACACAATAAGGAATAACATAGTAAAAAGTAATTTTATTTCATGAAGAGATGAATGCCTAGTAATTTATGTAAATTGACTACCCCGTTGTAAAACCTAAAATTGTCTCCTTCTTACGCAATGCGTAATGATTTATTTATAACTCAAGTTTTAGGAATCAAAATAAAGATCCATAAGATACTACAGAAAATAGACATACAAGAGATAATTTATCAAAATTTCAACCCAAAACCTAATCCCAGTTAAGTACGGTAGAATTTCAAATTCGGTCCATGTGCAGTGATATGTTATTTAGAATAATCGGGATTTAATTTGCTATTCTCTAATTTAGATAACTCCGATTTAAGTTCTGTTAAATCTGTAAGGATCCTAAACATCCTAATTTCCTATTAGAATTCAATATTCGTGCATAACATATTTATCCATTCATGAGATCTTTTGGGTAAATATTCTACGTTATAAGCTTTAAATGAAAATGTTTATTTGTAGATTATTGACAGAATCAACCACCGACTACTCTGTGATTTGGGTTGATCAAGTTTTAATCAGTAAGTGAATACTTTACTTTTCATGAATTTTATTATATGAGTATAATACATGATTTACAAATGTTTAGAAGCACTCTGTATATTTTGGATATATATATATATATATATATTAAATTTGTTTATTTAAGACACTTTGAATCTTTTGGCAATGGCTTAAATATTCTTTATTTGAGAAAAGTTTGAACATTTTTGTAATATATTTTGGACATTTTTGTTGTATTTTGACTTACTGAGATTGATTTGAATTGTGTAACTATGATTGAATATATTTACTTGTGAATTTATGAATTCATTGTTATTTTGACATGTTTTGAGCATGATGATGAGTAATTGAATTTTATATGAATTTTTTTTATTCATGATTTAAGACATAAATTTTGGGAAAAGATATTGATATACATCTATGAAATTTGTAAAATGGTTTCGTTTATGATTTTAAAGCATAATGATAAATTTATTTTGAGACATGAGCTTAATTTTATTTTCAATAGATTTGTCCTATGAGACCAGAGATTTATCCTACAGGACCAGAGATTTGTCATTTAAGATCAAAAATAGACCTATGCACATATGTAGATAAAGATCAAGGACCTCTATGACCCTCTATCTCAAAAATATATTATAGTTGATTGTGACATATCGCGGACCAGGATACCAAAACTACAAAGATTATTGTTTTATAACGATATAGTTTCGAAATTGATTTTATTATAGCAAAATCTGAACATGATTTTAATTTTAATTTTGAGTTGAATTTATTTATAACAGAATTTGATATTCTTGATATTATGTATTCTTATTTTATAGTATCTACTCACTGGGTCTTCTAGCAGAAATATCAAATCTCTGCCGGATTTGGGAATATTTTCTAAATCTGCAAAATTTGAAAATTTTATAAATCTCTAATTTTAATTCTTTCTTTTTACTGCCATGAAATTAACACAAATAACTCATAAAATTTACAAAATATACTTGTTCATGAAAATGCCTCCTAAATTTATCAAACTTGAATTAATTTTAAGTTGAGAATCGATGTAATTTTAAGTGAATGTATAAATTTCTAGCCATGAAGGTTTAAATATTTACAAGACATGGTTATACAGGGCAATTTTGTCTTAAAATTATAAAATTGACTAAGTTGATTAAAAAAAATAGGTAAAGTTGACTATTTATGTCTTATATATTTGGCTATTTTGGGAAATTTTTCAAATTTTCTTTCTTCTAGCAGCTTGTTCAAGTGAAGATCAAATTGAGCAGGTTACTATTCTAATTAGAACAATGCACAAAGATATGATGACTGCTTTGCCCAATTAAAATCATGTTTAGATTTTAGAAATAATTTATGCAGCAGGGGAAAATATGTTTGTTGGATCAAATTTGAGGTCAATATATTGACATCTGACTCAAGTTTGATACCATATGCAAATTAGGACTTCTCTACGTACAATGTACATAATATAATATTGAAAAGAAATGTGTTATTGACACATGCTAAATGTTGGTATACTACACGACTGAAATGGGGTCTGATTTTAGATAATTATTGTTAGTTGTGGATATAAGGTATGATCAACTGTAATGTAAAACATCAGATGTTTTAGTAGTTTTGCTATTGCTATAAAAATATTAGTAGTGTTAAGGATACAAATTTGTTTATGTAAACTAATTTAACAATATAATATTCATATGTTACTTATTTAATAAATATTTTCTAATTAAATTGGAATTGAATAATTTTGTATAAAGATAATTTTAAGCGCATATGATTTGAATGTGGTATTATACAAAATTATAAATTACAATTCAAGAAAAAAAAAATGGATTAGATTTTGAAAAGCAACTAAAATTTTACTTTTCACAACCCCGAGAGAAGCGATTTATCAAACACCTAAATTATGGCAGCAAACTAACTTCAATAGAAAAGATCATGGCGCCAATCTCGTCAAAATGCATGGTAACAGAGAATTGCTCGTTCTGATGATAATAAAGGCTCCAGCTCAACCTCGTCCATATGTCCATTATCTTCCCAACTAAATAAATACAATTATTGACCTCCATTCAAAACCAACCAGAACAACAATGAACTTGAATTAGTTAAACCCAAAAAAAAAAAAAAAAAAAAAAAAAAGAAAATAGCTTCTCAAAATGCACGGCGTAGAAGAGGCTAACAAGAAAAAAAAAAGGTTAGGTCCCAGCATTTCTACGGCCAACACGAGCAACGAAACCGGCTTTGATAGGAGCAACTGATCGTCCCGGCCATACTGTGCAAGAATAAGATCAAAAGATTTTACCCAATCTTAAAAAAGACATGCAGATACAAAAGTGTATCCAACCACATGGTAATATTCTAGACTAACTATCCTGAATCATATGGAATGGAAATGAGTCATCCAAATTCTAATCAACAACATTAAAATCAACAATTTAACCTAGGGCAGAAATGACTTTATAAACATCAAAGGAATTTATTATGGTTTTTTCTGAACAAATTCTAGAGCGATCAAACATATAGAGACATCTTCCACATTGGCCTCAGAAGAACATCATTTCTCAATCAATTATAAACAATCTGACGATGTAGGCAACTCATCCATCATAGGCCATTCAGTAGAAGATTTGACTCTGGCGTAAATATTTAAGATGCCACCATTATAGCAGAACCGCAAAAGAAAATAATGTCAATTTGAAATTTTTTTGTTTTTGCAAAAGAAAATTTCATTTTTGAAAGAAGAAAAGGGGCAGAACCAAAAATAGATGATACAATTTACCTTCTCGCATCTGAGAAAGAAGAGAAGATTTTCCTTTGAAAGGATTGCGTCAGGACTTTTGCACCCAAGGCAAATAACATTTTCATCTCAAAAATTATTGCAAAGACATAAATTTGACAATTAAAAGAAAAAAAAAAGAAACAATTCCCTATTGCAATTTCATAATTTATTACCTACTTATCTACATAATACTTAGTGACATATACCTTCAAAATTTTTGGGGGCAAATCTCCCCTTCACTACCAATCTTTGCTGTCCATCCAGCAATCCACTTGTCCCCAGTTCAGCCATGACATGGTCCGGCTGCCAATGCATGCTATATATGAAAAGGATATGCAAATAAAAATTTAGTATGCACTTTTGTTCGTAGAGTCCAAAAAATACAACTTTAGTTACAAAAAAAATTGAATCCAATGGTAAAAATTTAGTATGCACTCTTGTTGTACAGTCCATCAAAAAAAAAAGCAACTTTATTTAGAAAAAAAAATTGAATCCAACGGTAAACCTTATACATATAAAATGGCAAAAAAAATAAAAATAAAAAACTGTAGGCAAAGCACTGGAACATATGTCTTGCAGAGATCCATGAAATTCACAAAAACAGTTTTCTTTGTTCCTTCACGAAGAACTTGTGGAGGCCTCATAACAGTTCTACGCCTATCTTCGGCAAGTTCAGGATCATTCTCTTTGAGGATGTTAAAGACCCTACCAAGAAGTGGAATACCAATTGCTTTAACATAATCGTACTTATATATTCCCATATATATTGGTTAAAGTATTTCAGTTTCTTATTTAATCTTAGACTTAACCTAATTAACTATTTATGTACAAAGTTAATCAAAATGCTTTCCAACTTGATTAAAACTCCTAAATACATCAGTACAAACACAGGCTCAACAAAGCACTAGTCGAATTAAATATAATATAACTTTAATTACAATGAAATACACAATATACCTCCCCGTATTCATAATCCCGTTCACTCCCTTCCCAAGGATAACGATGTTGGAGGGCAATTCCTTCTCCCTCATCATCCTCCCCAGCATGATCTGACTGTACTGTACCACAGCATCTCTTAAGTTTCGTGAAATAAACAACCAATGTATATTGAAACATAAGGTCGGTTTATAACTCAGCTGCCACAGTAATAACATAATTGAAAAAGCGCAACTTCTTACCATCCAAATCTTCTCCTGCATCTCCACTCTCATTCAATATACTGGTTTCTACCTACAATAGTCACAAAGCATGCATGTTATCACGGAGAGTGATAAGTCTTCCCACTTACTTGTTTACTGTGCACTTTAGAAGTCTCAGAGACTGCACCAATAAAGGAGAGTGATAAGTCTCCAGCTGGACGGACGTAATAAAGTACAGAACTTATTCCAAAAAGCTAACAGTTTCCACTTCACTTGTCAGGAAAAAAAATTGACAATAACAATAATAAACAATAAATCCTTCAGGAAGAATACCAGTCAAAGTTTCAGTTTTCTCAGCTAATTTGTCCACAGAATCATCTGGAGTTTCAAGTAGACAACCTTTTTCTTCTTCTTCTTCTTCTTAGTAGGATCAAAAGGGCAAGCTTCAACCAAGAAATTCCTTAATAAAAACATATTAAGCAATCAATAAACAAACCACCTTCCAATCGTATGCAACAACATAACAACTGCAGTTAGCAAATTCCGCTAATTGGGTATTCTTCAAATTGCTTATTTAGATCTTACACACTCATTAAAGAAATTCAGTAATATAACGAAATTCCACTTTTTTTTTTAAGTCTTTTTATTCAGATCGTACACATTCGTTCAATTCCAGAAAACCCATGCAAGAAAAGCAGCATTATAACAAAATTTTCATTTTAGTTTATAAATCTTTTTATAATATAAATAACACAGAGTAAAAAAGCAATCAACTTACTTCAGCCACCTCGTCCTTGAAATTGACTTCATTTTCATCCGCCATTATCGCTGCAAATACTTGTCATTTCAACAAAATCAATAAATCCTAAAATAAAATGATTAAAAAAAACATCGAATTAAAAATAAAATCAAGAATCTCGAACACTGTAAACAAAATGCAAACAGATTATCAATGAAACCCCTAACAAAACAATAGAAGATTCAAACACTGTAAATATACATTAAGCGTACAATCGATATCGGAACTGAGGTCTCCTCTGCTCAAGAAAACATTCTAATCTTCGAATAGAAAGCCTGAAAGAGTTGTCTCTTCTTCTCGCTTGTCTCTTTTATCCTTATTTTGCCTTTTTTATAGAGGCTCAGATTCTTATCCTCTTTTGGATTAATTCATGTGGCAACTTTGAAAGATGATGGAATTATAAATTTTGAAATGGGACCTCCCCTGGCCATGATTTTGGTCAACTTGCTTGGAGACGGAAGTTTTCTCATCACTTACGTGATCGTTACGTTAGTTGACTACCACAAATAATAATGAAATGAATAAAATAATTTTGAGTGTATAAATTTTTTATATTAATAATATTTTATATTTTTTTGAAATTTAAAAAATTAATAAAATTTATTTTTTAATTTTTAGCATATAATTTAATTTGATTTGATTTGATTTAATTTAATATATATTAGATGCTATTTTATTATACATATCTAATAAATTTTAAAATATAATAATTCTTATATATTTGAGAATTATTTGACAAATATTATATATTACAATAATTTTTTTTAGATTTTATATTAATAATTTTTATATTTTTATTCAATTTTAAGAACATAACATTTGAAATATATAATTTATAAATTCATATTTATCAATCATTCACATATTTATTTATATATTTAATATTTAATAATTTTATTTTATGTTAATAATTATAAAGTAAAAATACAATATTTTAAACTCAAACATATATTTTAATATTTTTAAATCATTAAATTATACCTTCAATAATTCAAAATCTAATAAAAAAAAATTTAGAGCGAATTTTTAACATTATAGTATTTTTTAAAGTTTAATGAGTGATCTTATCATATGTATTCAATATCATGATTACAATAACTAAAATATATTTTTTTCTTTGAAAAAAACAAATAGAAAAAATTAAAGTTGTAATATATATTTTTACTGTTTTTAAATACTAATATTTACAGAACATAATTCTAAAATTTATATAAATATTTTTATAGTCATATATAAATGTTTATGTACAATTTATATGAGTTTTATTATAATACTTTATGTTTATATCTTATTTATATAAGTATTATTATAACACATGATATCTACGTTTAATTTATATAAGTATTATTAAAGTTTTGTCGAGATGTATATATTTAAATTGAGCAATTTCTACTTGCCACATAAAGGAGAAAATTGACTATCATTATAATTTTGTACAACATATTAGATATGTGTAATAAATTAACACTTAATTTATATATATATATATATATTAAATTAAATAAAATTAGATATCAAAAATTAAAAAATAATTTTATTAATACTTTTTGTTAATTTTTTAAATCTTATTATAAGTATTTAAAAAATACTACTAATATATATAAATAAATAAAAATTACCCACAATATTATTTCAGTTATTTTATTATTTTGCTTAATTAATTAAAGATCAAATACAATGGTATTACTATTGATGGATGCTATTAAAAAAAATTAGTTTTTATGTGTAATCTTGCCAAACTTGGGGAGGAAGGCATGTAAAAATATGTCTGCCAAACTTGGGGAGGAAGGTATGTCAAAATAGGTCTGGTTGAATATTATGACAGCAAGAACAAACATGGGATACCAAACTCCAGAATAATATTGATACGGGTCAAATTTGGTTTGTGGGTCAAAACTTGGAAGCCATCATCTAACTTAACCAAAATGTTTTCATCAAAATATAAATAAATAAAATGAATAAATGTACCAAAATGGTCGGTTTCTTACTTTCTTCATTTTTTTTTTTTTTTTTATTTTGACAACATAAAAAATATAATAAAATATGGAATGAAAATCATTTCAAACCCGGCAACTTCTCAGTCTTTCTTCACTGAAAATCTTCCCTTTAATTTAATATACTATATAAATATTTTTATATATCCCTTAAACTTTAATTCATTTGTACGTTGACTCGAATACTATTGAAATATATATTATATATTTTTTAAAAAAAATTTAAAAATATTATATGTCTCCTTCAAGTTAATTTAATTTTCACGTGTACTTAGGTAACGTTTTTAATTTTTTTATATAAATATTCATATTATTATATTATTTATTAATCACATGATTGTTTTTAATATTAATATTCTAATGAATCTTGCCATTGTCGATTTCAGTCAAAACAAATTATTTAATACTCTTTGGCTAGGGTGTGCAGTTATATACATATATAAATATATCAATGACCTGTGAAAAGTCTAATTGTCTGGTCCATTTAAGAATTACTTGCACCGTAAGGATTTTAAACGGTGGCAGCTGCTCGATGGTCAAGAAGAGAAAGTTCTAATAGAGAAAAAAAAAAAAAAAAAAATCAAAGAATAGCTAGCTTGGCTTGCTAGCTAGCCATGCATATTTTCATTGCATAATTGGATATATTTTTAAGCTTTTGAAAAGTTTACCACGTGCACCTCTATAGTCCAATCAAAATTATTCGGCAACAAAAATTAATACTACTTACCCAAAATTAATACCAATAAAGTTTATATAAAATACAAAATCGAATCCAATATTGAGTCTTTTTTCAGAATAATCGAAATGGGAGTTTTTTAATTGGTCCATATATTGATATACCCTAAAAATTTCTAGTTCGGAATAAATCAAATCGGATGATATAGTTTAAAAATCTCAGCTAAGGATCAATATGAGTGAAGTGTGTTATGATTATTCCATACTCCAGAAATGACATAATTTGAAAATTAGGGACGAGAGTGTCCCATATACCACATAGCTTGAAAATCTTTAGTTAAAAAATTAACTAGGACCTTGATAACTTCGTATAGGATATGGTCTAAAATTTTGTTGATTTTCACTCTCGAATTACTCTCAAATTAATCAAGGACAAAATTATCTACCATTTATATTTAGAAACAATTTGAACTACTCGATACGTCTCGTTAGAAGAAGAGAAGTGAATTTTTGTTATATGATTAAATAATGTAGCATTCACGGAGTATTTTTAATTTATAAATTTTTAATAGATCTAAAGTATATTTGAGATTGAAGTACCGTGATTTTTTAATTTTTAAATGTGGTAAAATAAAATTACTAAATATAAATACAAATAAAAGAGTAAATTATAAATATTAACTTTCAAGTATTTATAAATGCTAATTAAAAATATAAATATTTATCCGTGTATTTAATTATTTATTTTAAAAGTGTTTATTAAATTTAGTTAGCACTAAGAGTGAATTTTTAATTAGTATATAATTATATACTAATTAAAATATCATTTACAGTTTTTTATGAATAACACTAAATATTTTAATAATTTTTTTAATAAATAAATACAAAAAAAATAATACATAGATATTTATGCATTTTAACACTTTTTCTTTCCACACTCTCTCGGAAGCTTGATGTTGTCGTACTTTTAAAACTAATTTGCATTACGAAATTGCATTCACTTAGTAGACGTGTAATTGCACCACGAACCAACCATACACGTTTTAATATAATTTTCGCTTTAATTTATTTTATGATTATATTCAAGCAAATGAAATATACCTCCTTTATAATCAAAGGCTTTTTTGCCTTAATTTTGCTCGACTGTTGAGTTAAATCCTCTCACAGACATGCTCAGTAGCATCTTCTAATTATTACCTCAAAATGTACCATTTCCCAAGTGTATACATCATTTGATTTCCACAACAATTCCAACAATTATCAAAACCATTATCAACTTCACATCCCCAAAATAATCAAATCACTTGCAAACCCGGTATGATTATTCTCATTCTAGGTAGAAATATTCCACCCAAATTCATGCCCGGAAGAAAGTAAAACATGCTAGCATGGAAATAAATAGTCGGATAAAAACATCCTGAAAGAAATGTGCACTTTCGGCTTCTCTAATAGAGCATGACTCCTCTATGCACAAAGCAAGTCATTCCAGAATAGCAGTGATAGTTCCTACATGACTGTTCAGTGCTTTGAATCTTCTTCTTCACAGAACTTGGAGTATTGATCTGCATCCATCAACGACCTCACCTCACCAGCATCATCCATCTCCACCTTTATAATCCATCCATTCCCGTACGGGCTTGAGTTGACCTAATTCATCAAATAAAACAAAATTTACCAAAAAGCAAACAGATAACAAAAAACTTCATTATCTGAAGGGAAACTGGGGAGGCTAAGGAATCTTTGCATGAAATATTTTCATAAAACTGTTAGGTGGTATCATATATAGCAATTTGGTTTCCAGTGAAAACCATCAGAAAAAGCTTCAAGAGAAGGGAAAGAAACATCAATCAAGCACAGACAAAAGTGAATTCCCAATCTGTATATTTAGGCTCTAATAACATTATGCTAAATCTTTGACATCAACTTATGAAGGACCGTTTACAGTTTAAATTATGTTATAAACATATTTGGTATCCAGTGAAAACCATCAGAAAAAGCATCAAGAGAAGGGAAAGAAACATCAATCAAGCACAGACAAAAGTGAAATCCGAATCTGTATATTTAGGCTCTAATAACATTATACTATATCTTTGACATCAACTTATGAACAATCGTTTACAGTTCAAATTATGTTATAAGCATATTACTGATTTTACAGGGGAGTTTATATATATATATATATATATATATAAGTATTGCTATTTAATAGCTATTAGTTGAAAGATGCATTATTTAACAATCAATCAGATACAAACTGACAGTCTCCTGTTTTCTATGATCTTAGTGTTGCCTTCATATGCGGCATAAATGAAAATTGCCCAGATATACTACATGCATCTACCTCTAAAAATAGTAAGAAATAAAAAGAATAGCTTAAGATCTTATGAGAACCAATGTCATCCCATTCTTTTAAAATCAATTTGACTACTTCTTATCAACCAAACCAGACTCCATTATTGCTGTTATGATTTAAAATGTTTTCTTTTCAACAGATTCCAGACATGCTAACCACTTTTCTGCAATTTCTTGAACTACATAAATTGAGTTTCTCAGGTATTAAACTTTGGGCGAAATGTGCCTTTCAGCAACATCATTTACAAGTTCAGCAATGATAGAGATAGCAAGATTGCTTTGTACTTCAGGGACATAGCATGGTATGGAACAAAAAGTATAAATTAGGCAGGGAATATCTCACAGTTAGTGGGCAAAGAGGAAGATAATTAGAAACGAAATAATTCCCAGCCAATGAGAAAACAGTAAGGACATATAGTAGTAAGGATTCAGTTTTAAACAGAGGAGGTACAGGATGAGGAAAAGTATAAACTGAGGAGGTGAAATTTATTAAATATGGGAGAGGAAATGTGTAAATAAGCACATCCATTTCAGTTAAATCAAAACAAAAAAAGGCTATCTTCAAACACTAAGATCTCTAAATTCATAGGACAGTGACAAGTCAACTGAAAACGAATGCACACATTAAGCACAAAAGACTGCAAAAGGCACACATGCTCAAACCAATAAAACCACATTTCAAAATATCCAAGTGATTGCCAAATAAACATCAAAATAACTGATATGGCACTGGATTAGTACAAACTCACCAAAGCAGGCGAGCTGCTGAGCTCTTCGTTAATTTCAACAACTTTTCCAGAAACAGGAGAATTGATGTCACTAGTAGCCTTGACACTTTCAACTGCACCAAAACTGGTACCTTGCTTTACTGTAACCCCTACATCAGGTAATTCAACATACACAACATCGCCTAAATGATCTTGAGCGTGGTCAGTTATACCAATGGTTGCAGAACTACCGTCAACCTTAACCCATTCATGAGAGTCGGCATATTTTAGATCCTTTAAAACTGCAGAAAGATTGCAAAATTGGAAGTTAAAACGAATGAAATCCCAAATATCAACAAAACCAATAAAAGACATGTCCAAAGTTTCCAGAGAAAAGAAAACAAAAAATAATAATCACTGATGACACTAGGATCAATGCAGTGGAGTACTTTCTTAATAGACCCAAAATATTTGTTCAGAAAAATAATTATTTTACCAGATAATATCATCAATAAGATGGGGAGATATGATGCAATGTTTAAAGCATGTGCATGTCATTAAGTTTCATAAGAAAGCAATCCCTCTTTTCACTTGGATTTAGTAAGCATGGAGTAGAAAAACTTTTGGATTGTCACTAATAATCTCAAAGCATCCTAACACATGGAGCCAGTTACAACAACTCTTCTTTCCATTTTTTCATTTCACCTTATTAAAGAATCAGGAAAGAAAGAGAACTACACACACAAACACACAAAAGAGCATGCATGCTCACGCACAACTAGAGAAATACAATTTTTGTAACAATACTCTGCCATTTTCTGCTCTGGTTTTCTTTTTTGAATGAATATTGTAAGTATTTAAGCAATAAAGAAAAGTCACTGAGAACATGTTTTGCATAAGTGCTTCCACCCTCCCTCTCTCTCTCAAAGTTAAAGTATTTGATTCCAAAATGACAAGAAAATATGCAATCTGCAAGGCCAATGCCACAATGTTGCCATGATAGGCACCATGCAAAGCCGTTATTTCTGATATCACCAAACCATCAGCACCACTACCACAACGGTTTCACACCTTCCAGCCACCACCATCATCTCCAGCACAACCAGGAAAACACCAACACCATTACCACCAAACATCGCAGTTCATCTCACCACTAAGCATGTTTACAACAAAAAATAAATATTCCTTTCCTATTTAAACAACAGAAGATTGACAAGCCAACCAAATACTGCCTTCGCTTTGCATTGGTTCTTCAAGAAATAATAAAGAAAAAGATGAAGTCAAGTACACTGAATCAATATCTGCCCCTAAGATCAATCTTAATATATATCGGCGACACAATTAAGAACCTGATCAGAATATCAATTTAATACTCGCTAAGAAATAACCAAAGCTAAGAAAAAAGTCTGATTTATAATTTTTTATCATGAAGAATCAACATATAAATCCCTGCCTGACGATCCTTTAAACCATCTGCATCGAACAAATCCAAACTCGAACCACATCACACAGTGATAATAATAAACGGAACCCAATTGCAAAAATCAAATCTTTTATCAAACAGAATCAGAGATCAAGCATTATAACAAAGATATAAATAAGATCCACATCTCATTATCACTGTATACACATAAAACCATCCAAACATTAAACTAGACAAGAAAAATAACAAAAATGTTCAATTTACCGGAAGAAAACCCTCTGTGGAACACAGAGATCCTGAGGTAAGAAGCAGCCCTCGATGCCCACAACAACCTGGAAGCCATATTCGGTGCTTCTGTTCTCACTTCACTTACAAAACACACTTCAAACACTACAACTACATAAGAAGTTTTACTTTTATATGCGAATATATATGTTCGAGGGAGGAGGGAGGTGGGTGGGTGGGTGGATGCTTGTTTGTATTATTATTATTATTATTACTATATTGAGCTCACGAATCCAAATTACAAATTTATAATTTGATAACGTTCAAATACAATTCTTAACAAATATAAAAGGGTAATTATCATTTACGTCCTTTTTCTATATTTTATTAATATATGTTAAATTAATAATTAAAGATATACTAAAACTCATCGAAATCAAATTTTAATTATAATATATGATAATACTAAATGTCCTAAATTTTTATTTTAGATTATAACGTAGCATTTATCAAGTAAATGATATTAGTTTCTAAATTACAAAATTATTTATCATTATGCTATCTCACTACATGAACACAACATCATTTGCAATAAAAATTTAGAATGTAGTATTATTCTCTCTAATAAAAACAAAAAGGTCAATAAACTATTACTAGGTATCAATTTATAATACATAATTCTAAACCATTCTCTCTATCCAGGGATGACAACATACAGAGTTTTGGATGAATATTTCCAAATCTGAATCCACATACACTATAAAAATTTAATATTAAATCTGCACAAAACTTGTAGCGAGTTTAATATTTAATTATCAAATTTACTTAAATGAATATTTAATATTTACCGAATTTATAAGAATTTTTGTGAGTTTTTAACTGATATTTTTGTCTTTTTAACTACACTTGTATTATTATAAAATATTAAATTTAAATTTATATCATATCTAATTAAACCAATAATTTTTCAGTAATAATTTAAAATAAAATACATTATTCATATAAAATATCAAGTCTATCAACATAAATAAAATTGATCACAACAATTCCATAAAAAAAATAACTATTTTACAAATTTATACATAAAATATTATAAATCTAAAACGAAACTCTATAAAGTAATAAATACATATTTAACCATAATATATATCAATCTATTACAAAAAAAAAAAAACTTATCAAGTATTTAAAATAAAAAATTAAAGAACACTTACTCTAATGACTTGGCTAAATAATGAAATAAAACATCAAATTTTCAAATAATATTTTTTCTTGTTCTAAAGTCAGATGATGCTATGTTTTGGTTCTCTAAACAAAACATAATTTTATCATCTAAATTCTAATACTTAATTGGATTTGAGAGAAGTGCTTCTCCTTTAAGCTTCTCAACTCCAACAATTGAAAAACTAGCCTTTAACTTCGACTTAATTTATTTGTGCTGGTAAAATAAATTGTGAATTAATAATTTAAAATATATATACATATATTTAAAAAATTAAATATCTGTAAGTACCCATAATAAATACTCGCTGATATTTTTTTACACCCATACTTATACTAAACCTGTTACGAATTTATATATTTTTTTAAACTTGTCCTAAGCTCGTTAAAAGTCATATCAAACCCGTCCCATTAGAGTAGAATATTAGCAAATTTCGGGTAATATTGCCACTCTATCATTTACAATAATATAATGAAAAGTAATAACTGGGGGTTATATAATAATATAAGTAAAGTGTATTTTTATTTAAGAATATATGAAAAGTTAGAGATCTAAATGATAATTATTCAAAATATGTGTGTGTATATATAATATATAGAAAAATTGAAAAAAAAAAAAAAATTGGTAGTGGGTCAATGTGTCAACAACCCCAATAAGTGGGAAAGTTGGTGAGTGCTGGCTTGTGATTTAGATTTCCCATTAGGTGCACGGAGGCACAGTGGATTCTCCGTGATACTGCACTGCCTTGTCAGACACATGAAATTAATTAAATATATATAGTCTTAAATTTGTAATTTTTATGAATTAAATTTAAATTAAATACAAATTTTCAGCTATCAAATAATATGATATTTAATAAATATCATAATATTTAATTAATGAATATATATTTTTTAAAATATAAAAAATTTAGATAGTATTTATAATTTATAATGTGTAATATTAATTTTTTAAGAAAATTGAATTGTCTACACCTTAACCACATGATGAAAACCATTGATGATTGGATTTTTAAGAAAATTCAACTTTTCAAGAAATAAAAAGTATAAGTACTAGAAATGCAATAAAAAGAAAAAAAAAATCCAATAATTTTGTTTCTTAATTAGGCTTGGAATTCAATAATTATTATAAGATTAATTTTGAATTTGTATATTTATAATGAGATATATTTGAAAAAAAATTTAAGGATAAAACTGTTTTTCAAAATCAAATTTTGAAAAGCAACTCTTTTTCTACTTCCCAAAAATTGTTGTAAGATGGGTTGATTTTGCTAAATTTAATTTTGAAAAAAATTTACCAAATGCTTAAAACAACTTTTGATTGATTGTTTAACCTTTTCAACAACAATATCAAACCGGCCCTTGGGCGGAAGAGTTGTTATATACAACCCATTATTGATAAGATAAAACGTGATTTTTCATTTTCACTTTCTTTTTAATTTTGCCACATTTTGATTCAAGGATCTCCCAAGACTAGTTATATCAAACTGGTTATACTTTATATGAAAATTAGCTCTAATAAAGAGGAGTCTACTAATTTTGTCACTTTTTTTTTTTTTTTTTTTATGTCAACGGTCTACCTCAACCAATTATCTAAAATCTATTAAAGTCTACTCCGAAAATTTGCTTTAATAAAGAGTGATTACTTCGATTAAAAAAATCTACTTCCACAATACTTGAGGAGTGTAATCACCCTAATTCTACCAAAAAAAAAAATTAGGCACAATTTTCCCTATAAAAAAATATACCCAAATTTTAAACTTGCAAATCTTAAATTTTATAAATTTCAAATGAAACTTCTAACACCAACAACTTTTCATCCCATAATCAAAGCAGTACAATCAAGTCAGGATCCCAATTACGTATTTGCTCTTACAAAGTTATATGAAAATCATACGATTTTCATTTTTATATGCATATTATAAAACTATAAACAAATATCTGCATTCTCAAAAGTTAAAAAATATGACATTTTTTTTTTTTTATCACTGGTCTGTTTTAACTATTTCTCTTCTAGCTTTATTAAGTACTTGAAAAGTTGAAGTCAGTTAAAAACCAATATATATTTATATGGAATAACATATTTAAAAAATTAAAGATAAACAAAAGATAAGTTTATTTTCTATATTTCAATAACATCTTAACAAATATTATTAGAGAGATTTCAAAATTAATATCCATAAAAGATGATACAAACTATTTATTTTTTAATTATAAAGAATTATATTTAATTAATTTCATGCGTATTTTGAGACATTATTTTTGGAGATCGCTACCTATAAATAGTCAAACATAGTTTTGCAATTTTATTCTCGGGGATCATCACCAACAATTACTGTTCATCACAAATTTTACTTCTAAAAAATTACTTTTAAGCCAAAATTTCTAGGGTAGGGTTGAAATTAAGAAAAACTAATTTCATATTGTAATTATAAATTCTATTCCAAAATACATCACATGTTGATGCAATATAATTGCTAAATTTGTACATTTATAATTCACATATAAAACAATAATTTAATTCGATTTATTAACAATAAATCTTGACCAACACATAATAATTCAGATTAAATTTTCATAAAGCATCAAGAAAATAGAACACATTACTTTTCAGTTTTAAAAACTAAAATCGCCCAAAAACATATAAACAACTATCTTAACAATGCAATTGGTAACATTTATACTTCCACTAATTCTTCTCACTCTTTAATATCACTTCCTAATATCAAATTAACAATAACTGTAATACCCCAAAATTTAAATTAAAAGCATTTCGGTCATTTTACACATGAGGGATAATTTTGTTATTTTATAAATTTATGTCGAGATGTTAAAAACCGAGCTACTAACTCTGTATTAATATTTAATTAGCTATTGGAACTGATTTGATAACAATTTGTTAAGTTTAGAAAATTTTCCTTTAAAGCTTTATCCGTGCACCCGACTTTCAAACGAAAATCAGCGTTAACTGAAAAATTTGATTAATAAATGGTTTGTTTCTGCTGAAAGAGAACTCGACAATGATCGATATGAATTAAATTAGAGTCAAAATTTGAGATCAAATGAGAGAGAATCGAAGTCTAAAACATAGAAAAATTATAAATGCTATATTTATCCTTATTATTTAATTTCTTTTTAATTTTTCAGGGACAAAATTATTATTTTTTCAAATTTTAATTTCAATTTGAGTTGATCAAGAACCAAACATAGGAGAGTTGTCTTCGTTTTCCAATAGCTTTTTTTTGCCTTCATTTCTTTTATTTTTTTTTTCAAATTTCTTCAAATTCTTTAATTTTTAACCAATTAAAATTTTGTTTCTTACTGCAAATCACATGTACATAACACAAGCTACACTCTAGGAACTTCATTTGAGCAATTTGGTAGACGATTGAGCTGGAACGAGAATAGTATCACTATTCACAATTTGGAAATTTTTATAATTATTCACAATTCGAACGTCTTAGAATTAAATTGACCTCTCGGTATGATTCATAACATTGTTGTTATCGTATTTTTGCATTTTTTGAAAATAAATACTGTTCATGCTAGAAATACGGTTCATCCAGGAGTTATTATTCATCATAGACATTTTTCTTGATTATACTTGTTTATGTTAGAATTAGATAGATTAGCTATTAAATTAGGTAAAATTAAAATTTGTCTGAAGATATTGTTAGTAATAGTGAATTAAGTATAATCGACACCTTGATTAGTAATCGCTATATTTCGAATTGTAAAATAAAATAAAATTCAAAAAAGTGGGGGAGTGGGAGGGGGGGAACTTGTTGTACATTAGTGTCGTAATTGAAGTATATAATTAAACTTTAAATATATGTACTTCAATTATTATGTTAATAATTAGTATAAATATGTTATAGATACGCCGAGGAAGCGACCACCCCAGCCCATAGTGATTTAATTTATGTTCTGTTGTTGGCGACATTTGTGAGTGAGATTTTTACATGCTTTTCATTTCTTGAAAATTGTTTTATAAAACTTAATATTTTATGAAATAAAGAATAGTTTATTTATAAATTGATTTACATTCTGCTTTATATGGAAATGAGACTTACTTTGAACTCTATATATATTTTGTTATGAAGGAGTTATTGAGATACTGATTTTGAGGCTAGGAAGCAACTATTGTGTTTTGAATTGTATTTTATTTCTGTCTTCTGTATTTCTGATAGTATACTAGCCGTTATTTTAATTTTTATTTAACCCTAACCAGAAGACATAAGGGGGGAAGTTTATGTGCTTTGAAAGCACACCTTGATTTGTGTTCTGTGGAGGTACTGGTATATATGAGAAGTAAGGGGCGAAGGGCGGTCTGATATCTGACCTGAAATCTATACATATCCTTGTATATTATTCTGTTTTCATGTGACTTGTTTAAATTTATAATTATGAAATTATAATAATATGTAGTGGATGTCCTGTTAACATAATTTATACCTGAAATTGATTTTAACTATAAACATATTTTATGTTAAAACTGAATTTACTTAAAATTATCAATTCAATATTCACTCACTGAGTTTTCCCAAAAACTCACCCACCACAGTTTTAAGTGATTTCAGGATTTTCTTCTAGATGAAGATTTTAGGAGATATTCATGAAGAGCATTGGGATTCCAGATTCTCCATACAATCACTTAGAAGTTAATGTTTGTGGTCTGTTTTGTACATTAGGCACGGCGCCTAATTATGTATACATATTATGAGTGTGTCTTCTGTATATTTTTGTGCATATTGATATATGTGCATATACTCTTTTATTTATGGGTATCATAATTTATGTCTGAGATTGTATTGATGAACATGGAACCTTTAGTATATGTGTATGAGTTCATGTATATGATTGATATTTCTCTACATTACAGTTTACACGTTTAGATTTATTTGAAGCTTGTTAGGGTAGAATATCCCTATCTTTATGCCATCACGATACCGATTTACCGGTGTGTGACAATAACAATTACTAAACTAAAATACAGCTATTTACAAAACTATAATTTTAATTATATTATAATATTATAATGATGAAAAATATTAGATTAAATTATATATATATATATATATAAAATAAATTACTACAACTTAGAATATTATAACAATTGTACACATATATAATAAATCAAAATAAATTCTAAAATTTTATCCATACCAAAATCAATATTTTACCCTTAATTCTTTTTTCTTATAGTCTTTTCTTAGCTTCCTTTCTCCTAAAATCAATTCGATTACAGACTGTAAAAACAACAAAAATGAAACAAGCTTCCAATTTAAAGAAAAAACAAACAAACAAACGATAATCCAAGCCAGATGTCCCTCCCAATTCTTCAAAACATACCTAACCCTTTATTCAATTAATACCTAAGTCATAACTAGAAAATTTCTTAAGCAAACTTTGCATGCACATTAAAAACAAATTCAATGTTTCCCACTTAACTAATATTAATATCTATATATGCATGCATTACTAGGTGTGAGCATTGTCAACTTGAACCGATTTTGCTCCAAGTTTCAAACTAATAAAAATTTGTTGGTTTTAGTTTGGATCAAATTATCCAAATCTACATTAAATGATAAATTGAACCGACTAAATCGACAAGTATCAATTTGGTTTATAGTTTCAGACCTAAACTCAAAAATAAAAATTATTTTTAATTTTATTAACTTTTTTGAAATGTTAAACAATTAAATATGAATTACTCACATTATACTTATTAAAATAATTAAAACAAAATATATTATTTAAATAAAAATCAAACTGACCAATTTTCAAACCAATCCAAACCGAATTGAAATCTGCCCATTCCTATGCATTGCTACTCTTAACATAATAATAATGTTATATAAAGATAATAATAAATAACAAAAATAATAACAATAGTAAAAATCATAATGTTACAAGACATTTGGACTTCTTCTTACATAGTTGGAGAGGGAAGAATAGAACCATCAGCTTAAAAGTTAATTAACAAACATGGGATTAAATAGCAACAATGATCCCTCGGATTAGGTGATTCGGCACTTTCTAGTTACAAGTTGCACGCGTTCGAATCAAGAATTACTCATTTCCTTCTCACAATTTATATAATTTGTTAGTTGATTTCTCCTTTCACGTGGAGGGAACCCAAATTACAATAATAATAATATAAACTTTCTCCGATAGACGCAAAAAAAAAAAAAGCACAACTTTAATTCACTCTATTGTTATATCATTTTCTACTTTTATTAAAGCACAACTTTAATTCACCGTAAACTTTTTTTGTCTACTTTAATTCACCGTAAACTTTTTTCTCCGTAGACGATAAAAGTTTACGGTGAATTAAAGTTGTGCTTTAATAAAAGTAGAAATTAATATAACTAGGGGGTGAATTATCGTATAGTTATTTCAATTTCAACTTTTATTACTTGAATTTCAAAATAGATTTGATTCACTCTTTTAATAAAACCTTTAAGAAAATCACTATTTTCATTTTTCGTTTTTATTTCTTTGTTGGTAACATTTTTTGGACTCTCTTTGAAGCCTTTAATTCGAAATTTCAAATAACTTTCTTTTATATACTACACATTTTTTCTTAAAATTTTGTCATTCCTTTAGATAAACTTTAATGGGTACATGTCATGTATCTTTTTATTAGTATGAACTTTTTTATTTTAGTATAGTTATTATCCAAATAAAAAATTCTCGTAAATTTATGTTTTGTCTAACAAAATTTTAGCTTAGCAAGATTGTTTTTTGTCTACGCCCTTATTTCGTTGAATGAAATTTTTATTTGCTTACCAAAAAAAAAAAAAAAAAGGATAAGCATCCTACGCCGGAGTCCTAAAATTATTCGAACCTAAAGGCCTGATTTGCTTATTCCTTGCTTGAACTTTAGTAGTGTGGATACAAATTAAGTAATTATTTAACTAATTAGAAAATATAATTAACTAAAGTTAGCACTAATTGACTACATCAAATAATGTTTTTTTTTAAATCCTTTACTCTATTATTTATGTGTTCTAAAAGCATTGACAAATTGATTTTTAACATCAATATTCTAACTCCTTCTAAGGTTTTTTTTTAATCTTGGTATCAATAATAATACAGTTTATGTAATACCCCAAAATTTAAACTAAGGGTATTTCAATCATTTTACACATGAGAGATAATTTTGTTATTTTATAAATTTATGTCAAAGTGCTAAAAACTAAGTTAGTAACTCTGTATTAATATTTAATTAGTTATTGAGAGTGACTAAATAACAATTTGTTAAGTTTATAAAATTTTTCTTTAAACCTTTATCTACGCACTAAATCTTCAAACGAAAATCGACGTTGACTGAAACATCTGATTAATAAACGGTTTATTTTTACTGAAAGAGGACTCGAAAAGGATTGGCATGAATTAAATTGGAGTCAAATCTGAAGTCAAATGAGAGAGAATTGAAGCTTGAAACATAGGAAAACTACAAATAACATATTTACCCTTACCATTTAATTTCTTCTTAATTTTTTTTCAAGGGCAAAATAGTTATTCCCTTAAATTTTAATTTTAATTTGAGCTAGGCAAATGTGAACATTGCCATTCCTTCTTCTTTCTCGTCTACTAACCCCATTTTTATTTCTTTTTTTAATTTTTTTTACAATTTCTTTAAATTACTAAATTTCTAACAGATTAAAGTTCCGTTTCTTACTATAAATCACACGTACACGACACGGGCTACACTTTAAGAGCTTTATTTGAGCGATTCAGTTAACAATTGAGCCGAAAGGAGAATAATGATACTATTCATAAAATGAGAATTTCTGGGATTACTTGCAATTTGGACGTCTTAAGGTTAAATTGACCCCTCGGTATGGTTCATAGCTTTGTTGTTGTCGTATTTATACATTTTTTGATAATTTATTGTTTATCACGGAATACTGTTCATGACCAAAATTACTATTCATATCGAAAATACTATTTATAACGAAATTACTATTTATCCCCGACAATTTTTGTAGATTATACTTGTTAGGCTAGAATTAAACCGATTAATTGTTAGATTAGGTGAAATTAAATTTTGTCAGAAAATATAAATAGCGATAGTATCGTTGCGCTTGATTTAGATTTTGAAATAATGTGCTATCGTACGAAATTGGTTAGTAATAGTGAATTAAATATAATTGATACTTCGATTATTAATCATTAGATTCGGATTGTAGAAGAAATAGAATTCAAAAAAGAGGGAAATTCTCGTTATGTATCAATGACGTAGTTAAATTTCAAGTATGTATATTTCAATTATTATGTTAATAATTAATATAAATGTGTTATAGATACGCCGAGGGAGCGGTCATCCAGCCCCTAGTAATCGAGTTTCTATTCCGTTTTTTGCGACACCTGTGAGTGAATTTTTATATGTTTTTCATTTCTTTATAATTATTTTATAAAACTTAATGTTTTCCGAAATAAGGGATAGTTTATTTATAAATTGATTTACATTCTACTTTATATGAAAACTGAGACCTGCTTTGAGCTATATGTGCATATTGTTATGGAAGAGTTGTTAAGATATTGTTTTCAGGCCAGGAGGAGGCCATTGTGTTTTGAATGGTGTTTTATTTCTGATTTATATATTTCTGATAGTATGTCAGCCATTATTTCAATTTTTACTTAATCGTAACTGGGAGATATAAAGGGGAAAGTTTATGTGCTTTGAAAGCACATTCTGATTTATTCTCTATGGAGATACTGGTACATGTGAGAAGTAGGAGGCGAAGGGTGGTATGATATTTGACCCAAAATCTGTACACATTCCTGCATATTATTATGTTTTTATTTGATTATTTGAAATGATATTTCTAGAAATTATTATAATATGCAGTAGATGTTCTATCGGTATGATTTCTGCTTGAAATTGATTATAACTTTAAAATAATATTTTATGTCGAATATGAATTTACTTAAAAATTTCATTTCAGTATCTACTCACTGAGTTTTCCCCAAACTCACCCCACCACAGTCTTCAGTGATTGCAAGATTTTCTTCTAGGTGGAGATTCTAGAAGATATTCGTGAAGAGCATTGGGATTTCAGATTTTCCATACAATCACCTAGAAGTTAATATTTGTAGTCTGTTTTGTATAATTAAGCACGATGCCCAATTATGTATACACATTATAAGTGCGTCTTCTGTATATTTTTGTGTATATACTCTTTTATTTATAAATATCATAGTTTATGTCTGAAATTGTGTTGATGAGCATGAAGCCCTTAGTATATGTATATGAGTTCATGCATATAATTTATATTTATCTGCATTATAGTTATATGTACAGGTTTTTGTCTGAGGCTTATAGAAGTAAGATATCCCTACCTCTATGTTATCACGATACCGATTTACCAGTATGTAACAGATTCATTAATATATACTTGATATAGCAATATCTTAAATAAAAATTAATTTTAAAAACACCAAATTTTAAGTTTACTGGCTTAAATTTTAAGTTCAAATTTTAATTCAAACTTGTGAAATTATTATAACTCAAAATATGAGTTTTTTTTTTTTTTTTTTATCAAAGTCTTACCTTTTTTTTTCCTTCGTTCGCATTCTTCCTCCACAAAACTTCCTATATTTCTTAGAAAATTATGTGGAGTTTTGTTTCTTAAAAGTTGTTTAGTGTCAATTTGTAAAACAATTTTCTATTTTTTTTTTTTATGAAGAACAGAACAAACATGTTAGTAAACTCATTTTGTCGAATGATTTTTTTTTTTTTTATAAAAGTATTGGATATTATTTTTTTATTTGTTATATCAAACATTTTTTCAATTTTTAATTTTAAAATTTATATTTCAAAACATGTTATTTTCTCTAAAGTCACTTACACAAGTGCATTTTGAGAATTGAAAAGCACTTTTTATTGTTATTGAAAATCTTCAACGCATTTGTGTAAACTATCGTATATATAAAAAAAAAAAAAATTAGAATTCCTAATTGATATAAATTTATCTAATTTTAATTTTTGTTATATATATATATATATATTCGAGTTTGTATGAGAAGTGTTTATATAAGAGTTTCTTATAAATTCCAATCAAGTTTATAGTTATGTAACTTTCAATCAAATCAATTTATACTAGAAGTATTTATATAAGAATTTGTACATGAAGTATTTTTATTTTGTAAAATATGAATAATTAATTTGTTGATGCAATTGTGAAAGCTTATAAGATATCCATATTGATAATGCATGAAATAAATCAAACAATATATAAAAAGGTTAAAATAACTTAATGTGATGCATCTCCAATCCGACTACATCTATCAAGAGATAAAAAATATATTATAATTGTTAACAAAAATTTACAAGAATACACGGATTATATAACTTAATCCTAAATGAGTTAACCGTAAATGTTGAATATTTATTTGTTTTCGAGTTATTTATTTTTTGAAACCTAAAGGAGTTTTATCGCGGTTTTTGGCCCATGTCTAAATTAATGTTTATTTAGACTCCCAAATTCTTTGTACAACCTTTTTTTTTTTTTTTACCTTTAATAAATAAAATTTAAAATACTCTCATAACTCTCTCAAGTGTCTTATTGGACCTTGGACATATAATAGTTCCGAATCGAATCTCTTTAGAAAGAAGATATTATCTTTTGTCTCATGGTAGCCTACTCCAGTCCCCTTACGAAACTTTTGTTATCGGGTTAGCCATAACTCTCCTAAATATGTAATTCTCTCATAACAACTCTTTCATTCAAAAAATAAAAAAATAAAAAATCTCATAACTCTTCCATTGAACAAATTTTCTTCATTTAAAGCAGTTACAATAATTTTCAAGTTCCCTCAAGGTGTGCATTTAACAACATTATTAATTTTAATTTTCTTGACAATATTTATGAATATATTAGAAAATGTGTTTACATTTCTTTGTTATTGGATATCATAATTATATTATTACATGTCAAATGTATCTTTATTGTTTAATATTTTTTGGATTTATAGTTTATTTTATACTTCAATTAAAAATTTAGTGAGTTGAAGAGCTTGAAATTCAAATTTAAGATTTATTTTTCACGATTTTGCAAGACAATGACTTGAATGTAGGACTTGCAAAATTACATAATACATTAATTTATAATAATAAAAATACTAAATGTACTTTTTGATGTGGTCTTAGTTGAATAGATTGCATTTCAATTGTGTTTGATGGTGAATGCATTAGCACCGATGGTTAATATATGTTTAATGGTCGTGAAACTAAGATAATTTGCATACTCTATGGAATAACGTACTAAGATTTACATCTTGAATAAGGAATTCATTTGCTACCTATAAAAATATCATGTGATAATTGACAAATATGCAGAGAAATAATTTTGTTATATTACATTGAGAATCAAAATTTCACTTGGTATTAGTACTTTTTCACTCTATTTTCTTATAATTACCCATTTTTATATTATAATAACTAACTACTATTTTTGTAATGGGTATTGGTATGGTTGAAGCGGTGAAAAAATATATTATGTTATATTCAATGAAAAAAATATAAAGAGTGTGCGAATCTTGAACTAAATCGGACAACAAATAAATGGATTTAGCAAAAGTTTGTATAAAACTTAAGTGGGGCATAGTCAAAATTTTTTAGGGGCGTTTAGGTCTGTCCGATATCATTTTCTGTTATTGTTTTAATTTTTATTTTACAAATTTAGATGTAAAATATTTATTATTTTGTTAAAATTAAATTCATAAAACAGAAAATACAAATTATATATTTATAACCTAAAATCATAAAACGATTTAAAATTGTTTTATCTATTTTACAAAACAAATCACAAAATATATTATAAAATACTCTTCTCACCCAAATTAAACTTTCTTACCTAAATTAAATTATCTCATTTTCATAATATGACACTGAACGCGTTTTCATTTCCGAAATACAATAACTGAAAAATACAATTTTCATTTTGATTTTGTAAAAACGCTAATTTAAAAACAATACTGAACGGGCCTTTAGTGATTTTAAATGACGTGGCTAATGAGGTGGTTATTTCTGTTGGAACAGTTAAGCCAATTAACCTTCTTCTTCGATTTTCTTAGCTGATAAACACTGTATAAAAACAATCTCTTCAGACTAATTTCGTGGGCTTGGCATATGAGTTCTAGGTATCCAAATTCCTCAAAAGAGAGCTTGTTGTAAAGCTGAGAATCTTTTCTGTGTATCTGTAATCTTTGTTTGTGTTAATAAAGCAATTTTGAGAGTATTGATTATGTAGATGTAGGTACACTGCCGAACCATGTAATCTTTGTTTTATTCTTGGTTGATTGATTATTTATGTGAATTCTTGAATGTGTTGATTTGTTCTTGTTAAAGGAATATTGAGAAATTGATTTATGGAGAAAGATCTTAACAAGCTAGTATCATAATTGAGTTCTTATAGAAATCATGGCATTCTCAAAAGTTGAAATCGATAAGCTGACAACAAAGAGTGATTTCAATCTTTGGAGATTGGAGATTGAAGGTATGAGCTTTGTTGGTTCATCAGGGTCTTGAAGAAGCTCTTGAAGGTGAAAAGAATCTTTATGCTAATTTTAATGAAAAAAAGAAGAGAGATTTAATGAGAAGAGTATATAGTGCTATCATTTTGAGTTTAGGTAATGGGGTCTTAAGGGAGGTATTAAAACAAACGACTGCTTTATCTTTGTGGCTAAAACTTGAGAGCTTGTTTATGACTAAATCCCTTGCCAACAAATTGAGTAGGAAAAGACAATTATACTACTTTAAAATGCAATCATGGACTTCAATGCAGGAGCATCTAGACAATTATAATAAGATTATCTCAGATCTTGAGAACATAGATATCAAGATCGAAGATGAAGATCAGGCTTTGATGCTTCTCAGGTCATTGCTAAACTCTTATGAGCATTTTGTGGATACTCTTCTATTTGGGAGATTTTTTTTGTCAATGGAAGATGTCAAATAAGCACTAATCACAAAAGAACTTAAAAAAACAGAAGCAAGGAAGTTAGACAATGGTGAAGGCTCGACAGCAAGAGAAAGATGTTTCTCTATGTTAACCTAAGTTTATGCTTCTGCCAGTCGATTGGTTCCCACTTCTGGTCAACTAGTTCCACTTACCCTACTATTGGTTGACCAGTTCCCCATTTTCCTTTCTATTTATCGACCGGTTCTCCTATCTGATCGATCGATTGTCACATACTGGTAAATCGGTACCGTGATAGTATAGAGGTATGGAATCCTACCTCTATAAACCTTAGACAAAAACCTGTACATTTAAACTGTAATGCAGATAAATTTTAATCATATGCATGAATTAACACACATATATTAGGGGCTTCATGCCCTCAACACAATCCTAGACATAAATCATAATACTCATAAATAAAATAGTATATGCACATATCAATATGCATAGAAATATACAGAAGACACACTCTCACTGTGTATACATATTGGGTATCATGCCCAATGTATAAAACAGACTACAAACATTAACTCCTAGGTGACTGCCTAGAGATCTGGAATTTCAATGCTCTTTACGAATATCTTTTAGAATCCTCACCTAGAAGAAAATCCTACAATCACTGGAAATTGTGGTGGGTGAGTTTTAGGAAAAACTCGGTGAGTGGATATTGAAATGAAAATCTTAAGCAAATTCACTTTCGACATAAAATATATTTAAAGTTAAAATCAATTTCAAATAGAAATCATACTAACAGAACCTTCACTGCGTATTATAATAATTTTCAGAATTATCATTTCAAATAGTCAAATGTAAATAGAATAATATACAGAGATGTATACAGATTTCAGGTCAAATATTAGACCACCCTTCGCCCTTATTTCTCACATGTACCGGTACCTTCACAGAACACAGATCAGAATGTGCTTTCAAAGCACATAAACTTCCACCCTTATGTCTCTCGGCTAGAGTTAAGTAAAAATTGAAATAACGGCTAGTATACTATCATAAATACAGAAATCAGAAATAAAACACAATTCAAAACAAAATGGCCGCCTCCTGACTCAAAATCAATATCTCAACAACTTATCTACAATAATATATATTTAGCTCAAAGTAAATCTCATTTTCTATATAAAACAGAATGTAAATCAATTCATAATTAAACTATTCCTTATTTCGTAAAACATTAAATCTTATAAAACAGTTTTGAAGAAATGAAAAGTATATAAAAATCCACTCACAAGTGTTACCAAAAACGGAACAGAAACTTGATCACTGAGGGCTGGATGACCACTCCCTCTGCATATCTATAGCATATTTATACTAATTATTAATATAATAATTGAAATATACATGCTTAAAATTTAACTATGATATTGATATACAATAAAATTTTTTTCTCTTTTTGGATTTTATTTTTTTCTACAATTTGAATCTAATGATTAGTAATCGAGATGTTGATTATACTTAATTCACTTATTACTAACAAATTTCGCATAATAACACATTATTTTGAAATTTAAATCAAGCGTAAACGCTACTATTACTATTTATATCTTTTGATAAAATTTAATTTCACCTAATCCAACAGCTAATCAGTTTAATTCTAACCTAAACAAATATAATCGACAAAATTATCCATGATGAACAGTAAATCCGTCGTGAACAATGATTTTCATTGTGAACAGTGATTTCTGTCATGAATAATAATTTTTGTCATAAACAGTAATTTTCACAAAATGCAAAAATACGATAACAACAATGCTAGGAATCATACTAAGGGGTTAATTTAACCCTAAGATGTCCGACTTACGAGTAATTTTGAAAATTTCTCAATTATGAATAGTAGTACTATTCTCCTCCCGGCTTAATAGTCGACCAAATCACTCAAACGAAGTTTTTTGAATGTAGCTCATGTTGTGTACGTGTGATTAGTAACAAAAAACAGAACTTTAATCTGTTGGAAATGGAGTAATTTGAAGAAATTTGACAAAAAAAAAAAAATAAAAAACCAAAGCAAAAAGGAAGTTACTAGAAAATGAAGACGATTCCCTTGTGTTTGCTTCTTGATCGGCTTAAATTGAGATTAAATTTTAATGAAATAACTATTTCGCCCTTAAAAAAAATAAGAAGAAATTTAATAATAAGGGTAAATATGTTATTTACAGTTTTCATATACATATACTATGTTCTAGGCTTTGATTCTCTCTTATCCGACCTCGGATTTAACTCAAATTTGATTCATATCGATCCTTCTCAAGTCTTCTTTCCGTAGAAAAAGCTATTTATCAATTGAATTTTTTAATCAATACCATTTTCGTTTGAAGGTTGGGTGCGCCGATAAAGCTTTAAAGGAAAATTTTCTAAACTTAACAAATTGTTATCAAATTACTCTTTATAGTTAAGTAAACATTAATACAGAGTTATTTATTCAGTTTTATTATCAGGACATAATTTATAAAATAAAAAAATTATCCCTAGTGTGTAAAATGACTAAAATGACCTTAGTTTAAATTTTAGGGTATTATACCGGTTCAACATTTTTGTGGGTTGGGAACCATCAACACTGTATCAACCTACTCCAAAAACTCGAAAATTTTATGCTGAGACCTATTATTCTATAGAACTATTCTGTTTACTCAATGTATGTTAAATCTCAATTACTCAATACTCGTCATACTCATATCATGAGCTGACTTAAGTCACCTAAGCCTTGTTAATGTGTCAACTAATCATGAACAATGCATGTGTGAAAATAAAAATTATTATAATAACTATTTTTACCCTTATGTTCGAAAAATAGGGTTTACATCAATTTGAATGGTATCTATGTCTAACTCATCTTTTTCATCACTTTCATCATAATCAAATTTACCGAGATCAAATTTCTGAGTCAGTTGTTTTTTCTATTTCATTACAACGAACATCTGTTGATTCGGTTGCAACAGAAATGGATATCTAGACTTTTTCATCTTTTTTAGAATGTGAGTAAACGTTAAAAGCAATATAGTTACTTACATTTTCTAAAGTTTCCTTTTCTAATTTATCATCACTCTTGGTAATCTTCATAACCTTTGATTTCTTTTTGAGTGTATTGCACATTTGACTTGTATATGTCTAAATCTTTCACATTTCCTATATTTGATATCTTTGTTATTCTAAAAAAGGATGAAAGAAAATTTATATTTTGAAGAAAATTTGGAGATTAGCTTATTCTTGTGTCCAATATTTTTCAAAAACATGTTGAAACTTTTTGTGAGAAGAACAATTCCCTCAAAATCATCAATATTCGAATTTTCTTCATCTTTAGCATACTTTACTTTGGCTTGAAAGGTTATGCTTTTCTCTTTCTTTTGTTACTTTAAGTTCATCTTGAATATTCTACGGGAACCCATTAGTTTTTCAACCTTCATTGAGTCAATGTCTTTAATTTCTTCAATTATTGTGACTTTTGCTTGAAACATATCTAGAAGTGACCGCAATATTTTCCTTACAAGTTTGGTTTCTGAATATTCTTCACCTAAAGCATAAGATTCATTAGTAATATTATTTAATTTAAAATTAAAATTAGCAAGTAATTCATCATCTTCTATTATAAGAGTTTTAAATGAAGAAGCAATCATTTGAAGTTTAGAACGTTTCACCGCCGAAGTTCCCTCATGAGTAACTTGAAGAATATCCCATGTTTTCTTTGCGAATTTACAAGTTGAAATTAACTTGAATTGATTTAAGTCTATAAGATTGAAGATTGCATTTAGAGCCTTAGAGTTGTAATTTGACAAACTATCCTCAACACTTTTTTAGATTTTTTCCAGTTTTAAAACCGTTTCATTCTTGTCATCGGTTATGATGGGAGGTTTCCAATTGTACACAACAGAATGCCATGCCATTCTCATCAATTGTCTTGATAAAAACCCTCATTCTTGCCTTTCAATATGAATAATTTATGCTATCAAATAGTGGTGGTCTAGATATTGATCTTCATTTTCTTTGAGAGTCCATACCTACAAAAACGAATTAAAAATACCAAAATTTTACCAAATAAATTAATGATCCGCTCTAATACCAATTGAAAAATTGATTTTACCAAGTATTTACCAACTTTAATTAATTTTACCAATTAATTAAATTAACAAATCACACAACAATTAAATATAAAAGAAACAACTGATTTTTAACGTGGTTCGAATTTTCTAATCTTACATCAGGGGGCCAAGGTCAGAGAAAATAATCCATTAAGAAATAAATGATTACAAATACCAATAAACTTTTACAAAATAAAAACTCTTTCTTATTATTGTTGTCGCTGTGTTATTCTTTCTTGGTGACTTTATTCAACAAGATCCCCTCACTTTAACCTGTTAAAATTTCTTCGATTTAAATAAGCAAGATCTCCTTACTAGATGCCGTTAAACTCTCTTCAACAAGCATAAATCATTTTCTCGAATAATATAAACATCTTAATCATACTTAAAAAAATACTCTCTAAGTTTATAAAAATATAAATTACAAATTTGTAGTTTTATCAAGTTGTTTTCACTTTAATACACAAAAGAAAATATTAATAACTTAAAAAATAAAATAAAAAGAAAGAAGAGCACAAACTCACAGCTTCTCTCTCTTTTTAGTGTCTAAAAAAACTGCTGCATAAAAAAATAAAACACACACACACACACACACATATATATATAGAAAACTCGTAACCTTATTTTTATTTCCTAATCTAATAAAAAGAAATGTTCCTAAATACGAAGAAGTCTCTTCAAAATAAAATATTTATTTCTCAATAATAATTATTTTTTTTGAGTTGTAAAATTGTCACATAAATTTTTTAGTTATGTTTTGAGTTCAAATTTACCTAAATAACTTGTAAATTTTAAATTTTTTTTTGATATAAAAATTAAAACACAGATAAATAATAATGCGTCCAACTTCAGTTTTATTATAACATAATGTGCAATAAATAAAAATATGTTATAAAAAAATCTCAATAAACCTTGAAAGTCGAGTATACTTCAACGACTCAAATGGTATAAAAAAAGAATTTTTGAGTCAAAAAGTGCTTTTAGCCGAACGGGTCCGTGCATCTAATTTTCTCATTGTTGTCTTCATAGACAAGCGAGAAGAGTAGATTACTCTTCAAGTCTTCTTATTCGAAGATTCGAACGTTTCATTGAGCAGCGGAGATATAAGTTCCGATTCCGATTGTATGTTTTACGCTATTTCATTAATTTATACTTACAGTGTTTGAATCGTCTATCGTTTTTATTGGGGTTTCTTTGATAATCTGATTCCATTTTGTTCAATATTGGGGTTGGGTAACTCAGAGATTCGAGATTCTTGGTTTTATTTTTAATTATTTTAATTAAATATATATATTTTTTCAATTTTCATAAGATAAATTTTTACTTTTACGGACATGTTTTTAATCAGTTTATTTTAGTGTCTATTGATTTTGTTGAAATGACATGTTTTTAAAGTGATAATGGGGGATGAAAATCAAGTCAATGTCAAGGACGAGGTGGCTGAAGTAAGTTGATTGCTTTTTTACTCTGTGTTATTTATATTATAAAAAGATTTATAAACTAAAAATGAAAAGTTTGTAATAATGCTGCTTTTATTACCTAATTAGCGGAATTTACTAACTGCAGTTGTTTTGTTGTTACATATGATTGGAAGGTAGTTTGTTTATTGATTGGTTAATATGTTTTTATTAAGGAATTTCTTGGTTGCAGCTTGCCCCTTTTGATCCTACTAAGAAGAAGAAGAAAAAAAAGGTTGTAATACAAGAAACTCCAGATGATTCTGTGGACAAATTAGCTGAGAAAACTGAAACTTTGACTGGTATTCGTACTGAAAGATTTTTTATTTATTATTGTTATTGTCAATTTTTTTCCTGATAAGTGATGTGGAAACTGTTAGTTTTTGTAATAAGTTCTGTACTTTATTACGTCCTTCTGGACACTTATCACTAACTTTTATTGGTGCAGTCTCTGAGGGGATTGAAAGTCCTTTTACTGGTTTGAAAAAGAAAAAGAAGAAACAAGTAAGTTTGAAGACTTCTGAAGTAAACAGTTGTTTCCTTAGATGTTACATTATTTTCAGCTTTAATTAAAATGCATGCTTTTTAACTATTGTAGGTAGAAACCAGTATATTGAACGAGGAGAGTGGAGATGCAGGAGAAGATTTGGATAGTAAGAAAAGTTGTGTTTTTTCAATTAAGCAATTGGGTGGTATCTGAGTTATAAACCGCTATGTTTTTATATAAATTGGTTGCTTATTTTCTGAAACCTAAGAGATGCTGCATTGCACATTTAGATCACACTGGGGAGGATGATGAAGGAGAAGGAATTGCCCCCCAACATCATTATCCTTGGGAAGGGAGTGATCGTGATTATGGATACGAGGAGGTATATTGGTTATTTCGCTGTAATTAAAGTTATATTCGTTTTAATTCAGGTAGTTCTTTGTTGAGTGGCCTGTTTTTCTACTGACTTATTAGGAGTTTCAATCAAGTTGGAAAGCATTTTGATTAATGTTGTGCATAAATAATGAAGTAGGTTAAACCTAAGATTAAATAAGGAACAGAAATACTTTAACTAATAGAAACGGGAATATATTAGTACAATTATGTTGATGCTATTGGTATTCTACTTCTGTTGTTTTCGGCAACTTTGCTGTTAATACATTTGGTTTCCTATGTTTGACTGATTTGATGCATGCAGCTTCTTGGTAGGGTCTTTAACATCCTACGTGAGAATAATCCTGAACTTGCTGGAGATAGGCGTAGAATTGTTCTGAGGCCTCCACATGTTCGTCGCGAAGGAACGAAGAAAACTGTTTTTATGAATTTCATGAATATCTGCAGATTGTATGTTCCAGTGCTTTTCCTACAGTTTTTTTTTATTTTCCTTTTTGCCATTCTATATGGATACTCAGGCTTACTATTAGATTCTTGTTTTTTTTTTTTTTTTTCTAACTAAATATTTATTCCCATGTCCTTCTGTTGATAAAAAATATATAGCATGCATCGACAGCCGGACCATGTCATGGCATTCTTGCTTTCCGAACTAGGGACAAGTGGATCACTGGATGGACAGCAAAGATTGGTAGTGAAGGGGAGATTTGCCTCCAAACATTTTGCATCGATACTGCGTCAATATGTCAGTAAGTATTATGTAGATAAGTTGGTAATAAATTATGAAATAACAATAAGGAATTTTTTTAAAAATAATTGTTAAATTTCATATCTTTGCTATTTTGTTTTCAGATGAATATATTACTTGCCTTGGGTGCAAAAGTCCTGACACAATCCTTTCAAAGGAGAATCGTCTCTTCTTTCTCAGATGCGAGATGGTAAAGAGTTCCAATAGCACTGTATCATCTATTTTTGGTTGTGGCCCTTTATATTCCATTCCCTATTCAGTTAAAGCCTGACTGGTATGTGGTTCTGGATATGGATATCATGGGCTTCTGATTACAATTCATGTTTATCTTATAGGAACTCCCATTAGGTATAGAATTTTGTAAGATAAAGCTACTGTTTTCTTTGTCATTGCTGTTGATGTAATCGAGTGTTTCTCAGAAAACGTTGCTAAACTTCTGGTTAGGTTACCAATGATGATTCAAGTACTACATAATTTGTCATATTGTTTAGTCAATGACTGAGATTGATAAATTGTTTGAGGCCTGCTGGAAGACTTTTTATGTAGTCAAAACATTAATTTGTAAGATGTCAGGAATAACTATGTCTCTGTTGGTTAGTGTTTATCAATAAGTCCTTTGGTAAGGAGTCTATGATGATTGGAAATTGCCTACATTGTCAGATTGTTTATATTAGACTGAGAAGTAATGTTTTCTGAGGCCTTTGTGGAAGTTTGTTCCCTTTATGCTAGAATTTCTGCCCGAGGTTCTTGTTTTTAGTGTTAGATTAGATTTGGATGACTTATTTCTGTATGATTCAGGGTAGTCAATCTAGAATACAGACTACTATGGGGTTGGATACTTTTGTATCTGCATGTCTATTCAAGATTGGGCTTAAATCTTTTGATCTTATTCCTGTGCAGTGTGGCTCGGGGCGATCAGTTGCTCCTATTAAAGCTGGTTTCATTGCTCGTGTTGGCCCTAGAAACAATGAGAACTAAGGTGATGTTTGGTTTGGGAAATCCGTTCAGGAAAAGAATCTGAATTTCATGAAAAATTTCTTTGGAATGTTATGAAAAAAAGAATAATGTTGGAATCCAAATTCCTCATTCAAGAATGGAAATTTAGATTCTTTTTATACTTTTATGTTCATTTACTCAAGTCTACTCCTTAAAATATTAATGATTTGATTAAAATAATTTAATTAAAATAATAATATATTACTAAATGTTTAAAATTATAAATGAAATGAAAAGAAAAATAAAAGGCTGGAGACAAATCTAGGTAAGAAGCAGCAGCCCTTGAAATCCACAACAAACTGGAAGCCATATTTGGTGATTCTGTTCTCACTTACAAAACATCCGAATATATATGTTTGATGTTTAGTGGGTTGATGCTTGTTTATATCATTATTATTATTCATAATTGTTAATAAATTAAAAAAAATTTCTTATTAAATGTTTTCTTACCGTGTGTTTTTCTTAAAATTGGTATTTATGATTTTTATTGTTTAAATTTTAAGTGATTTACTTATTAATTGAAGGAAAAAATTGAATTTACTTTTGAAATTGTTCTTACCTATTTTATATCTTTATTGCCTATTTTTCATAGTTATAGGCTATATTTATGTGTTATTGCTTAGAATTTAGATTATCATCTTTGGGGTTAGTAAGTATATATTTTGTTAAAATCAGCTGAGGGTTATAGTGTCGATTATTAGTTTCCAGTAGGTAGTTTATGTATAATTGATCGCTTTAGTATTTTAAAACTAAAAGGTGTGGCTTATATATTTCATAGTCAAATTACATTTGTACTATATTATACAGTAGTTTTAGCATGAAATAAGTTAAAATGTCAGTAAATAAAATTTGAATTTTATTCAATTTTTTTGGTTAAACAGCAATACGTGATAGAAGTTAAAAATGTTGAGTTCGACTGGAATATGTGGTGGTATTATTTATTTTTGATGCTGTTAAAATAAGTTTTTATTATTTTATTTAATTATAATTAAAATAATATGTATACATTATTTTATTATTACTATATGAACCTAGGATATGGAATAGTGTGAGGCCTTTTGTTTAGTACTCATGACTTTTGATCTAATTTCAGTCTTTCGGTAAAAGCTTGTAAATGTTAAAATTTTGGGTGGCGCTCCCTAAGAATAATATCCTAAAAGGACATTGATTATAATTTTCATGAGCGGCAGTCCTTGTGAATAATGCCTAAAACTATACCTAAAACTATACTCGGCACGTGTTAGTAATATTTGAGCAATAAATTATTTTGTTCTTTTATAAATTGTTTTATGCCTAGTTATTAACATCGTTGGAAGCATGTGGATTTTATTTATATGTTAAGAATCTCTTTTATATGTAAATTATCTCCTAGGCATTAACTCACCACTAATTTTGTAATTTTGTTGATGGCAGGAGATAAGGTGGTATAAAGATGGATTTTACCTTCAGAAAGATGTAATGATATCTTTTTGAGTTGTTTTGTATAAATTTTTATTAGTCTTTTGTGCGCGCGCGCGTGTATATATATATATATATTATATATATATATATGGAGTTACAATTGTAAAGGATGATTTTGTATATGCTTTTTTGGCACTTTGATGTATATTTTGAAGTTGTATTATATATTTAAGCTAGAATATTGTTTGCTAATTTGTAGCATGTTGGATTTGAGATTGAGGGTCGATGTCCCAATTTTGATGAATTTATGGTTTGTTGAAATATGGTTGTGTTAGTTTTACCGTTTAATTGTTACAATTCCTTATAAACTCATATTCACGGGTTCCAAATTTCGGGACGTGACATTTTTTAGAGTTTTGACATTTTTATTAGTTTTACCTTCTAATGGTTACAAATTCTTATAAACTCATATTTTGTGTTTCGAATTTCGGGGCATGACATATTTCATCTGAACGTTTATTTCTAGGTTTTATTATAAATTCTATGTCATTCAATTGTTATGAGAGTGTTTGTTTTTTTAACTTAACAATGAAAATTGTGTAATTATATCTAAATAAAACAAAATGATTTTTTTT
Organism: Cedrela odorata; assembly: GCA_035584115.1. Lineage (NCBI taxonomy): Eukaryota > Viridiplantae > Streptophyta > Magnoliopsida > Sapindales > Meliaceae > Cedrela > Cedrela odorata. Next base: position 106,154 of record JAXCLQ010003047.1, read on the forward strand.
ACTTAAATATCTATATAAATTTATATAGTTATAATTTTAAATAATATTTTTAATATTTAGAGTTTATTCAATTTTCTCTATAATGGTGTAACGTGTTAAAACAAAATTGTTAGCTTTGTAGAGATTTCTTCAATCAGGTGAGCGATGTTAGCTTTTTAGAGATTTCTTCAATTAGGTGAGCAATAATCGAAGTTCCCGGCGAGGAAGTTAGTGATTTTAGTGGTCAATGTTTCCACAAGCATTTGTAGTCTTTGATTCTCAAAGCAGTCTCTCCCAATGGACGTAGAGTAGTAAGATATTAGGTAATGAAGACTGTTAAGTGATTACTTTTCTCTCACTGCTTGTCGAAATAGCAATCGTAAAATCATTATCAGGTTGACATTAAATTATGCAGTTGACATATGTGATGATGTAACGCCTTTAGGGTGAATCAAGTTGTTATGCGCCAGAGATGAAGACGCGTGATGTTGTTTCAGGTGCACAGTTACTGCTTTCAGGACGTAGCTTGATTTTCTCCGCTGGCTTTGTGGTTGTCACCTGATAATTCACTGTTTAGTTGCTGAAAAATCCTTTATTAACAACTTGGAACTCATGAATTTTCTATCTTATTTTGAAGTTTTCTGCAAACGAATTAGTAAGTGATTAGAGATGAAGCTTCCAACAATAATTAAATCAAACCAGGGACATTCGATGAATGATCAGTCGGCAGAATTTCTATTTTCGGCAGTAAATCAGCTATCATAATCAATCGCTTTTGAAGTGACTCAATTTGTTCATTTATTTGTCTTTCTTGAATAGATCTAGATCTAACTTTTATCTAAGAAAACTTGATCTTAAGGGAAAATTAGATTTCTTGTCAAGAGAACTTGATACAAGAATGTTCATGTTCTTTCCACAATCGCATGAGATTCCTTCTTCGTAAGTTGAGCTCGCAACACCTCCTTTTTTCTAATTTTAAGCAAACAAGCATGATCCTAGTTCATCATCTTCGTCGTCCATTCAACATGTGAAAAACCAATAATCATTAGTGAAAAATAATATACACATTTTAAGGATTATTTTAAATTTTTTATATAAATAATATGACATCATCTATTGAATAAAAAATTGGAAGTATATAGTGAAGACGTGTTGATGATTATTTGGAATGAGTATAATCTGTTTTAGACATAAATGTGGAATTAGAAATGTATATATTTCGTGTAAAATGAAAATATGAATTTAGAATATTAATAGCTATAGGGTTTTATTATTAGAAATCGGATAAATGACTTAATTAGTTAAGCTTCGCGAAATAATGTGTTCAATTAAGAAAATTTAGATATATTTTTCATGCAATTGCATCTAGTGTATATTTGTTAAACTAATTAAAATCTTGAAATTTATAAATATATGTATGTGTCATACTAGGCTCCGAGAACCCGAGCAAAAGTTTCAAGTAAATATGAGGACACGTAGTGAGAGTGATTCCTCTTTTTTGTTGTGAGTAAATTTATTCATGCATGAATTATGTAAATATATATATGTGTGATATACGTATATGTATTGTTGTGTGTTCAACATGTGTTAATGGATATTTTACATGATATTGGGTAACTGTTTGATTTGGTCTGCTGTTTAAAAAAATCAGTTTGATATACATGCTGAAATGACTGAGGAGTCCGGATTTAAATTGTTTATGTGATTTATAATTATTATTTGAAAATAAAACGATTTGTTCTTATGCATGTATATTGTTGATGTGGCCGATGGACCGATTATTATATCAGAGCCAATAGGCTTGATGTATGGCCAATAAGCCTGTCTTTTTACTTTATATACAGGGAGGTAGCTTATGGACAAATCTATGAGAGGACGTATAGGTAAGTGGAGCCGCAATGGGGGTGATATAAAAGGGAAAAGCCATGGTTAGCCCACTGTGTGCCGAGAACGTATGTGCTGTTATAGAGACCATATGGAAACTCCTAACGGATTGATAGGACTTTCATGAATTTGACGGATATAATAAAGACAATCACTTTATCACCAAGTGACTACTTGATGCCAATATCAGTGAGACGGGTGGTTAATTTTATACAAGCATACTTTATATAAAATAAATGATTTTACAATACCTGAGAAATAGTTTTCTGTTTTATAAGTATTCATTGCATATGATTTTTATGCATGAAAAGGCTAACTGATGAATTTTGAAATAACTTCGACCAAGGTAGTAGTCAAGAAAGTATAGCTTGCCGTTTTAGTGATTTTAAATTAAATGCAGACCTATAATATATAGTGCAGTTATGTGTTATAAATGAAAATATATATATATATATATATATGTATTTTGAGCATAATATTAGTGAAATCCCAATATCTGAGAATTTAAGAATGCACGTGCATGTATGTATATATATATATATATATATATTTACTCACTCTTCACATTTACAGCTATTAGGTTAGGAGTGTTAGTATTCGCTAGGCTTGTGGTAGCGGTAGAGAGCATACAACGTTCTGGGTAGGTTTTTCGACTCTTGACTCATATATGCATTTTGGGTCCACTGGATATGTATTTTACTAGATATGTATTTATTTGAATTTTGAGAAGAAATTGTAAACTAAATATTTATGTAAGAATTTTCTATTTTGTTTAACTCATATGTAAATGGTTTCTAAATTTGAATTTATATTAAATGATTATTTTGTGGACGAATTGATCACGAAGATCAATTCTTTGATGTTGATGATTTAATGATAGAAATTTATTTTTATAAATCATTTTCAGGTGTTGATTATTGACATGAAAGCCTTACAGGCTCTCTTGATACATTCGAGATATATAGATTGTATTAAGAGAGTCTGTGGCGATTGTCACAAGTAGATCCTAGGGGTTAGGGTGTGACAAATCCTCTCATGTTCCATGGTATTTGCCGCATTTGCGAGTAGTTATTGAAGTTGAATCTAGTTATCAACCCGAACTTGAACTTGAAGGAAAGTATGAGATGACCGGATACTAGGAATCATAACTGTTGCTCAGATTCTGGCCTTGTAATATGAACTTCTGTTAATAGTATGATGTGTAACTAATATCACTGAGAACACAAGCTTTTGTAGATTAATAAACCACTCAAACACGTTTGGATAAATAAGTTTGTTGGCCTAGTTAGCATACCCAAGAAGGGGGTAAATTAAGTTTTAAAGAAATTTATGATAATTTGAATTCATCTAACTATGTTCTTGTTCAAGTAATGATATGCAAATGATTACAGCAGTTAAATCAATTTAAATATAAATATTTGAAATGAAAGAGATAAGAGATAGAGAAAGCAAACTCAGAATTTATACTAGTTTGGCAAATTTGGCCTATGTCTACTCTTTTGGATTTTCAGAATTTATAATTTTTGAAGATATCTCATTGGAAAGGGGTGATTCGGTTTAAAAATCGAGGGAAGCTCCATTCTTGATATATTGGACCTTTCACGATTACTGAGAGAATTGGTTCAGTAGCATACAGATTAGAATTATCCACAGAGATGCAACGGATACATGATGTCTTCCATGTTTCCATGTTGAAGAAATATGTTCCTAATCCTTCACATATCATTGGACTTCCACCTATCAAGCTTAGAGAGAATTTGAATTATGAAGTACAATCGGTAACACTCTTGGATCAATAGGAATAAGTGCTAAGGAGTAAAGTAATTCCCATGGTAAAAGTTTTATGACAGAGTGCCACAGTTGAAAAAATGACATGGAAACCTGAACATCAAATGCAAGAACAGTACCCTTACTTATTTCAATAACCAGGTACGTTAAATTATGATTTACTAAATGGCGTAACATATTGTCATTCTTAACATGAAGAGTAAAATTTTGAGGAAAATTTTTTTCTAAGAAGGGTAGATTGTTGAACTCTGTTATTTGAACATAAGGATAAAGTAGTCATTTATATGACATTCATTTCACACATGCATGGTAATGATTATTTGACACGCAATCGAGGCTTAGATGACTAAAGTTAATTTATCATATAAATTAAATGAATTAAGAAGTTGAAAATTTACTCATACAGGATTTTTACATAATGCACTACGCTGACATATTCGGCGATCTTGCTAACCGGTTAGTGAGCAGAGTCAAGGGACAGGGCCCTTATAGAGGTCCGGGGGCAGAGCCCCAGGAAAAATTTTTATTTTAAGCTTTTGTGAGAAAATGGATAATTGGATGGAGAATAACGATACCTGAGGTCGATGGTATCGATACATGAAGAATACAGATCGATACCTTTATCAAAAGTATCGATACATGGAAAAATGAGGATCAATACATGAAGGCAATTTTATCGATACTCAGGGTCAAAGAAAATTCCAGAATCGATATTGGGGGAAAGTATCGATATATAAGTTCAAAAGTATCGATATATTTACAAAACAAATCGATACTTGGTGCTAATATGGGTAAAATTTGACGGGTAAATCGGTCATTTAGTCTATTTTTTTTTTTATAAATATCTAAGAGGGGAAGACAAATCCAATATTTTATTCCTTTACATATTCTTCTTCTCTCTCTAAACCCATTTTCCCCTACTTACTCTCTCTTTTACTGATTTTCTCAAAAATCAAGTCCAATCTCTTAAGTTTTTGTCAAAATTTGCTCATCAAGTGATTCACGACCTTCTCATCTATGATGTGATACCGAATGTGGACTAGAACACGCAAGATTCAGCAAGAACAAAAACTAGGATTTTGAAACCGAATTAGGGATTTGTGTTCAAATGATAATATGAGGTTCCTACGCATCTTTACAGGCTAAAGGTAAGCCTGTTAACCTATTTCAAGTGCAATTTTTGTGAGATTGAACATATAGAAACCTTGGGTTACTGTTCATCCAAAGGACACACATTTATTTGCGTAGGAAATCAAGTTTTATGTGATTAATTGAGATAAGAGGAAGTATGTAATGATTGTGTATGTGTTGGACAAGTATTTGGAATATATGAATACATTTCATTATAGATGAAGATGTGAAATGTGAATAAAATGGCTATGGGATTTCGATTATTGGAAATCGGTTAAATGACATCGATTAGTAAGCCTCGTAAGGTGTATGTGTCAACTACAAACATTTAGGTACATTTTCCATGAAACATGCATTAAATGCATTGTGTTTAATATATATTAGAATTGTGGAATTGATTAAATATAAATATGTTGTAATAGGTTTCGAGAACTTGAGTGAAGGACCAATTGAGCATGAGGAAATGTAGTAGGAGTAGATACCCTTCCCAAAGTTGTAAGTGGATTTATACATATATAAGTAATAAATAGATTACTTGTAATATCTATATTTATGTATGTGTGTTATATATGTTTAAAATGAAATGGTTACTGTTGTTTTATATTTTATTTTGATATTGGGATGCATGACTTTATATTACTATTTGATAAAATTGTAGATATACATGCTAAAATGGTCAAAAGGCCAAATTGATTTATACATTTTATAATCTGTGTTTGAGAATAAAATGGTCGGAGAGGTCGAGTTTAATCTAAATGACTTAAAATCTTGATTGATATTGAAATGTTTTTAAATGCATGTATATTAGTGATGTGAGGCTGTTAAAATCGGTTATTTATATATGGCCAGTGGGCCAGGTTATTTATTGTATATGCAAGATTGTAACCTATGAACGGACCTATGAGAGGCCATGTAGATTATTGGTGTTGCAGTGGGGCTGTATAAGCCATAGTAAGTCTACTGTGAGCCGTTGTGAAAATGTGCGGTTATATAAAGATCCTATGAAAATTTTTGGTGACTTGATAGGGATTTCATGAATTTGATGAATACGACGAGGACAGTCACTTTATCACTAAGTAACTGCTAGGACTAATATCAGTGGGATGAACTTGATTTATAAATGCATATTTTACATAAATCAAATGATTTTAAAATACTTATGCAATGGTTTCTATTTTACAAGAATGTATTGCATATGGTTTTATGCATAACAAGTCCACTAATAGATTTCGATGTTATCTCGGCCAGCGTAGCAGTCAAGATAATATGACCAGTTTGATTTGGCTGATTTAAGTGAATGCAGATAATTTCTACATTGTTTTTAGTTATTTTTTGAACATGAAATGTAAATAAATATGTATTTGAGCATATGTAAAGAATAAATATCAATATCATGATTTAGAAATATGTGTGCATAAATGAATATTTATGTATATATGCGTTCACTCACTGAGTATAGTTGTATACTCACCCCTCACCATTTCAGTTTTCAGGCTAGGAGCATTAGTCCTTATTAGACTAGTAATGGCAGTTGAGTGCACTCAACGCACTGGGTAGGTTTGTCTTCCTTGACTCACAATTATGTATTTGGTCCACTGGATACGTGTTTTTTGGATATGTAAATATTTTTTCTGAACTTTGAATTTCCTGGGGATTTGTTTTATGATTAGAAATTGAGAAGAATTTAAACTCTAATGATTATGTAAGAACCTATTATTTTGTTCAATCCATATGAAATATTTCGATTTGATATTTTTATATTAATTATACATGTTATGGATGAATTGATCACGGAGATCAATTTTTTGATATTGATAATCCCATGGATGAGAATTCGAATTATAAAATGTTTTTAGGTGTTGAGTAAATGATTTGATAGCCTTATAAGCTCTTGTGGTACATTCTGGATATAGAGTATGTATCATGAGGGTCTGTGACAATTGTCACAGGAGGACCCTAGGGTCGGGGCGGAACAGTTTTACTATAATTAAGTGTGATTCTTTGGGATTTGATTGAAAACGTACATAGACAAAAACATGATAAAGAATGTCAGGTCTAGAAACTGTCAAATAAATTAGAAAACCTATCATGTCTCTATATAGTTTTGAATCAACATTCTTTCCTAATTCGTCCTTATTTAAGGAAATAAATGAAGCCATAAGAATTTTTATAGGTTTCCCTTCTATCAACTCAAACTTTCTCAAAAGATCTTTGATGTACTTAAATTGAGAGATATAAATTTCATCGTTTATTTCTTTTATTTGAAGTTCCAAAAAGAAATTTAATTCTCCCATCATACTCATTTTAAATTCGCTTTTCATATGATTTAAAAATTCAATACATAAGGATTCATTTGTGCTTCCAAAAATAATATCATCAATATTAATTTAAACTTATAAAATATCATCATTATTGATTTTGATAAAAATTGTAGTGTCAACGCTCCTCTCACAAAATTATTTTTTAACAAAAATTCACTAAATCTTTCATATCAATCTTTGAGAATTTGTTTCAAACCATAAAGTGCCTTAGTGAGTTTGTTGACATGATTTAGGAATTTATAATTTTCAAAATTGGAAGGTTGTTCTACATAAACTTCTTTATTTATAAAATTATTTAAAAATGCACTTTTGACATTCATTTGATAAAGTTTGAAATTCATGAAACATGCAAAGGCTATGAGCATTCTAATGGCTTCTAGTTTAGCTACCAGTGTATAGGTTTCATCATAATCTATACATTCTTCTTGATTATAACCTTGTGCAACTAGCCTAACTTTGTTTCTAATGATTGTTCAATTTTCATTAAGCTTATTTGTAAATACCCATTTAGTACTAATGATTGAATGATCATTAGGTTTAGGTACTAATATCCATACTTCATTTCTTTCAAATTGGTTTAGCTCATCTTGCATAGCCATCAATAAATTTTTATCATTTAAAGGATCCTTAATTTTACTTGGTTCTATTTAAGATACAAATACTAAATTTTGAATCTCTTTTATATTTTGAGAAATTTTCTTAACTTTTCTTCTAGTTTTGAGTCCTTGAAAAGATCTCTAATTATTTGCTCCTTTGAATGATTTTTGACAAATTTCCATGTTTTAGGCAAATTATGTAAAGCTTGTTCTTCTTCAATAACTTTTTTATTATTTTCTTTGGAAACTTCACCTAGATTTAATTTTTTCGTATTTTCTACAATTTCAATTTATTTTTCTTTGTCTTTTGCTATTAATTTAGCTAAATTAAGATCAAATTCATAAAAAGTCATATGTATGGTTTCTTCCACGACTTGAGTTCTTTTGTTAAACACTCTATAATCTTTGCTTTTAAAAAATATCATAGGAATATCTCAAGGTTAGATTTTGCCTCAAACTTTCCAAGGTTATTTTTGATTTTAAGAATATAACAATTACATCCAAAGACTCTAAAATATTTAATTTTGGATTTCCTTTGATAGATAAGCTCAAAAGAGGTTTTTCCTAAGATTTTTCTTATTAGATTCCTATTTATAATATGACATGCTGTGTTTATAGCTTCAGTCCAAAAGTATTCAGGTAAACTATATTCACTATATATAGTTATTCCCATTTTTTGTAAGGTTTTATTTTTTTTTCTTTCAACAATTTCATTTTGTTATGGAGTTCTAGGTACTGAAATATTATGAGAATATTCATTCTCATCACAAAGATTCTCAAAATCTTTGTTTACAAACTCTCCTCCTTGATCACTTCTAATTTTTACAAATTTTTATCCAATTTCATTTTAGATTTTCTTTGAGAAATTTTTTAAATGTTTCAAATGTATTACTTTTGTTTTCTAGGAAAATACCCATGGGAATCTAGAGTAATCATCAATAGTTACATATGCATAGAGTTTTTATCTTAACGATGCAACTTTATTAGGTAAAAAAAGATCCATCTGTAAAAATTTTAATGGTTTTATTGTAAAAACTAGGTTATTAGATTTAAATGAAATTTTAACTTGTTTTCCTAGTTAACAAGAACTACATATTTTGTCTTTGAAAAAATTCATAGTAGGAAATAACAATTGTTTTGCTAATATTCTTAAGAGATCCATGCTACAATGTCCTAATCTTTTATGTCATTTCCAATAATTATCATATGGAACTTGCAAACAAATATCGTTTGATTCATTCAAGTTTTCTAGTTCTATGATATATATACATCACTATTTCTAGGTACATAGAATAATTTATTCACATGCTCATCAAACACCTCACAACCATTTTTGATAAATATAACTTTATAACCATAATCACATAATTGGTTAGTACCAAGTAAATTATATTTCAAACCATCAATATACAAAACAACTTTAATTAAAACAGAGTTTATGCTAATGGTTCCAATACCTTTCACTTTGCCTTGGCTATTATCTCCAAAAACTAAAATTTTCTTTTCTATTTCTTTAGGTGGAGAAATAACTTTTTATTTTCCGTTATATGTTTTGAGCAACCACTATCAAGAAACCACTTTTTCTTATACTTATTGCTCTTCACATGAGGTCTCTACAAAATAGACAAGTTTATTTTGATACCCAAATGACTTTGAGTCTGAAAAAGTTAGTACCTCCCTTTAGAACCCACTTTAATTTTCCACATGTGTTCCCATTGATTTTTGAGCCTTTGGGAACCCACATCAGTTTTGGTCCATTGTATATGTGATTCTTGGGGGCATATGTATAACTATAATGTCCCTTTTTACAAAAATAATGACATGTGATGAATGGACTTATTTGTTGACTTGATTTAACAAAATATTTTAAATAAGCCTTTTGTTTAACAATTTGTTTATAACTAATTTTGGCTTTGTAAAAAACAAGTCTTTGGTTAGCTAACAATTTATCTAAAGTTTCTTTTCCTTGATTAAATTTAGTTAACAAACCATTTAAATCCTTAACTTTAGTTTTAAGCAAATCATTTTCTTTAATCAAGGCATCCGTGGGTACACAACATTCATGTTCTTTTACTTTTTGTTTAAGTTCATTATTTTCTTTAATAAGCAATGAATTTTTCTTCCTAATTTCTTTATGCTTATTAAATAATGATCTAAAGTCATTTTTGAGTTCACCATATAGTTTAAATAGTTCTTTATATGTCATGTCATGTTTATTATGAATATCTTTACTATAATATGACTCATATGATGTAATACCAAATTTAGAAAATACCTCATTGTTGTCCTTAGCCATGAGACATAAGTTTGCATGTTCGCTCTCAGATGATAAAGAACTTGATTATATAGTGGAATCATCCCATGTCACCTTTATCACTTGCCTTTTTGGTCCTTTTTAGATTTTATAGGGCACTCAGGTCTTGTGTGTCCAGGTTTCTTACATTCATAACAGATTATCTCTCTTTCTCCTTTCTTGTCATTGTCCTTCTTGTATCTATCATTTTCAAAGTACTTTCTTTCTTTGTTCTTGATTTCTTTTGATTTTCCTTTCTTAAAGTACCTTATCATTTGTTTTGGCACAAGTATGAGGTTTTCTTTTTCATCTAATTTAACCTTACTTTCACTATCATCTTGTTTTTTTCTTTTCAAGGCAATGTTTCTTCTTCCTTTATTACTATCTTCATCTTTAGTTCTTCTTACTTCCAGTTCATATGTCATTAATGAATTAAAAAGTTCTTCTAGTGGTAAGGTTTTTAAGTCTTTCGGTTCTTGAATTACAGTGACCTTTGCTTCCTATGACCTAGGTATACATCTCAAAATTTTTCTCACAAGATCAATATTAGAATATGATCTAGCTAATGATTTTAATCCATTTGTGATATCGGTAAATATAGTAAACATCTTTTTGATGTTTTTCTGAGGTCTCATTTTAAACAATTCATAGTCATGTACTAACATGTTAATTTTAGAATCTTTTACTCTACTAGTGCCTTCATGTGTTACCTCTAACATTTGTCAAATGGATTTTACATTTTCACATCTAGATATTCTATTGAATTTGGATCTATCTAATGCATAATATAATATGTTCATTGCTTTAGCATTCAATGTATATAGATTTTTCTCCTCTAAGGTCCAATCTCTCCTAGGTTTTATTTTGCTATCCTCATTCTTTATGATGGGTTAAGTATACCTTTCCTCTATGATATTCCATATTTCAAAATCTAGAGTAGACAAGTAAATGGACATCATTCTCTTCTAAAATGCATAATTATTACCATCAAAGAAGGGTGGTTTGTTTGTAGATTGTCTTTCAAACATTTGGGATGATATATTATTAAAGGTGGCCATAATATCTACTACTCTAGGTTGTTAAGCTTATAAAAATAAGAGTTTTGGCTTTGATACCATTTGTTGGCCTAGCTGGCACACCTAATAAAGGGATGAATTGGGTTTTAAAGAAATTTAAAGAAATTTGAATTCAGCTAACTATGTTCTTGTTCAAGCAATGATATGCAAATGATTACAACAGCTAAATCAATTTAAATATAAATAATTGAAATGAAAGAGATAACGGATAGAGAAAGCAAACTTGGAATTTATAGTGGTTCGGTAAATCTAGCCTACGTTCACTCTCTCGGATTTTCAGCTCACCAAGGTTCTACTAGTCTCTTTGTTTATATCGGGTCAAGTGTAACTCAATTACAACTCTTTCTTTACAGTGAATGACAACCATACAACTTCCTTTAAGCCGAGTGAAGTGAAACCCAATACAACTTACTTTTATTGGGTGAAGTGTAACCCAACAACTTGCTTTGAATGGGTAAAGTGTAACCCAACAACTTGCTTTGAACGGGTGAAGTGTAACCTAAAATGAAAGATAATTCTAAAAAGAATTAAGAAATAATATCCTTTATAAAGGATGGATTTACAAATTCAGCTCATACAACTTTTGCACTCAAGAAAATAAGAATATGAACAAATAAAGCTCATTGGATGCTTTTCAAATTTGTAGTACTTGTTGAATATTGATCTTTCAAAGAATATCTCTTACTTGTATGTTATTCTTCTTCTCGATCTCTGTCTAGAAAGCTCATTTTTATAGTTGATAAAAATCTCTAACGGATACTTTGAAAAACATTGAGTGAAAAATTAGTCGTTATATCTAAAAATGTTACTGTTATATTTGAAATTGGCGCAATGTGTCGATCCCTTTTAGCTATGATATCGATCCTTTTATTAAAATTTAAATCTGAAAATTTCTTTAATATTGAGTATTGATCCCTTTGTTTTCATGTATCGATCAGGGCAAGTTTGTAATTAATTTTGAACTTTTTGACTTGTAATATATCGATCTCTTCTATGAAGATATCGATCTAGTTCAGCTTGTAAATATTTTTGAACTCTTTATCTTATAAAGTATTAATCTAGTTTAGCTAGTAAATATTTTCTAACTCTTTGTGTTGCAAGGTATCGATCTGATTAAGTTTGTAAATATTTTTGAACTTTCTATTTTGCAAGGTATCGATCCTTTAAGCCCTTTGTATCGATCTTTTTAGTAGTTATCGACTTGCATCCTTAAGGTATTAAACTATTTATACATGCATCGATCTTCTCAGCTCCATAAATCGATACTTATGTTCAAACATATATTTCTCATAGAAAATTATTTAGTCTTGTCATTAATCATATGCATATACAATTCTCTTGATACATAACATATTCAAGCATATATAAATCAATTCAATATGCATTTTACAAGTGAAATTGACATCATTACAAATTTGTTCATCATCAAAAACAAAAAGGCATATGTTTTCAATCTCCCCCATAAGTCTTCAAAGCTTGGCTGCTCCTCAGTCAATTTCTGCCGCCTTATTCAATTGAGAGTCTATGTGTGGGATAACAAAGTCACAACTGCTAGAAAAAAGAAATCTTCTTCATTCGTATTCAATATATTGCTGAAGTTGTTACTCGATTCGCCCATTAAATATTTGACTCTTGCAAATTAATTATGATATTAAACATATGTTAAAATGAAGAACAAAAGCTTATGCCTCATTTAGGAGAAAGGAATAATCAATTAATTGGAAAAAAAATAATATTATGTTTACCAAAATAGCTTGCATTTTATTTCCCTTGACAAATTCTCCGTGGGAAAAGGCATGCTGGCAATTATCCCTCAACAAATTTGTTGAGGGAAAACAATTTGCAAGATTTGTCGAGAGAGAACAATGTTATTGTTTTTATCCCTTGACGAATTCATCGAGGAAAAACAATTAACAAACTGTTATCTCTCGATGAATTTGTCGATAAATGACAATTAAACACTATTTTCCCTCGATGAATTTGTCAAAGGAAGACAAATTTTTACTATTATCTCTACAAATTCATTGAGAGAGAATAATATTTAATTATTATCTCTTGACGAATTCATGAAAGGATAATAATTTTTTAATTATTATCGCTCGACAAATTCGTCAAGGTATAATAGTTAAGTAATGTTTTCCTTCGATAAAATTATGAATTGTTTTTCCTTGATGAATTCATCGATGAAAAACTGTTCATCTTCTTCTTAACCCAATCGTTCCACTCTTTTCTCTGCTTAATTTCATGCAAAAATTTAAGTTCACCATGCATTCAATCTATTTCTATTTTGTTTCTAAAAACATTAGTATCATTTTCTAACCCTAAATTATTCCAAATGACATAGATATATATAAGATCTAAATAAATTTAGGTTGTTGTCACAAACTTGTGAACTCGAATGCTCCTTTGTAGTAAAATGCTCAAGTGTAGTTTGAGAGGGAAACATAAACACAAACTAGGAGCAAATTCATCCAAAGTTTATGTGTTTGGTTAAAATTATAAATGATTTGAGGGTTGGGCTAAAATTATAATTAAACTTATATTTTGGACAATTTAAAATAAAATCCTTAATTTTTGGTATGTTAATTTTAATTTCTTAACATTTTAACTTCTCAATTTTAGAATGAGCATTGATGTAAAATTTTCTAAAATTTTGGTCTACTAACTTTTTCTTCTTAACATTTTGACACCTAACTTTTATTTTTGACTTTGCGTCTGGTCATACATACATTCCTTTCAAAGTATAAGTGCCTGGCTTAGGTTAGAAATGAGTTAACTATGAATTTTTCAATTAAAAAAAGCAATAAAATATCAACATATGAAAAATGAATTTGGATGGTGATGTTATTGCTCCATATCTTATGTAATAATATCCCACTAATTAACACATGCTACAAAAATTTTAAAATTTAAAATAGTTTGTAAATTAACTTTATATAATACTGAAATTTATTTTATTATATATTAAAGTTCATAATATTTTTCATATTTGGTACACAACTTTTTAATAAATTTTTAGTAGTTGTCGAGTACATAGAGAATTATATATAAAAAAAAAATCAATTAAGAATTATAAAATTATTATAAAATTATTTTCTTTTCATGTATATATATATATATGTATATATATATTTGTTTATATTCTGTCATTTTAAAATACTATATAAATTACTAATTTTTTTTTAATTTGAGAAAAAATGAATTTAATTTATATATATATATATTTATATGCTATAAAATATTCTTTAAACTAATGTAAATAATAATTTAAATAATATTTTTACAGGTCATTTCTTTTAAGAATAAAATTGTAATTATAAAAATTTAAGAAGCGGGTGCTATTAAATAAATAGTGGAGTGAAAACATCATCATCTAATAAATTTTTGAGGACCTTTTTTTATTGATAAATTTTATTAGCTATGCAAATTATATATATATATATATATATAACATCATCATCTAATAAATTTTTGAGGACCTTTTTTTATTGATAAATTTTATTAGCTATGCAAATTATATATATAT
>JAXCLQ010003047.1:120847-144357 GCA_035584115.1 Cedrela odorata
ATATATATATAATTTAACTGTACATAAACAAAAGTTGAAATAACTAATGAACATTGTTATATTATTTGTTAAACCCTGCTCTCCAAACATAAAGGTGATATGGTTAATGAATGACATTCAAGTTTACACACACACACACACACACATATATATATATATATATATATTCTAAAACCTGTTTTGTGAATATAAGGACTAAAAATGAAGGTTTCCTAAAGTTTCAAAAATTTTAAAAATTTTAAAAGAATAAGGGTCTTAATAAAATTTTGTATATCAAAATAAAAGAAATTACTATTCTTTTTGGTGTGTATTCGACTCTCATTCTTCTCCTTTCTTAGAAAACTTGTTTTCTGATTTTTCTCTCAACCCTTGGTCAAATTACTTCAAATTTGGGCCGATTATCTTTCAAATTTCCATTGCCAAATGATTTATCATCATCCCCAATTTGATTTAATACCAATTTTAGACTAGAAAAGGCGAAGAGGAGCAAGGAAGAAAGTCAAGGTTAAAGTCAATTTGGAGGATTTTTGAAATCTAAGGATTCAAGCACATTAAATGATTTCACTTGAATTTTGGTAAGTATTATACCTATTTTTAAGTTTAAAGTTAATTTAGGTGTAAATTTTGAAATAGGTTTTATTGTGCATGAGTTAAAATTTCGATTTGTGACATTGTGTTAAATTGAGCATTTGAACATAAATAAATTCCTTGAATGGTTGTGTTTGAAGTGTTGAAACTAGGTTTAAAGGTTTAAGTTAGTACATAAATGAATTAAGGTCGGAATTGGTTTGGATGAGAAAGGAAATAATTCAGACAGATTGGACCTTCCAATGGTTATCCTCAATTTCTAGAAAATAACGACATTTTTAGAAAAATCTTATTAGAGACAAAATTATTCTACACAGAAAACCCTTTTGAACAAGTATTTATAAGATAAATTCGAGCTCATTTACCATACGAAAGAGCCCCTGAAACATTTTGATTTTATTTTAAAATAACCTTAATATGAGCTCAAAGTTTGACCCCGAGCTCAATGACTGACCCATGTGCAATGTTCGACCTAAGCTGAATGACCAACCCTGAGCTCAATCTCTGAGTAGAGTACAATGCTTCTGAGGTTGAGCTTAATACCTAAGCTGAGCGCAATGTTCTCGAGGCCAACCTCAATACCTGAGTTGAATTTGAATTGAGCAGAATTGAGTGTCAAACTTCTAAAGGTCATAACTTTGGATGCAGAAAAAGTTAGGGGACGTACAAGGTATTAATGGAAAGTTATTTTTGAGTTCTATAATTTTATGCCCTATGCTAAGCATAATGGTGCTGAGCCGAGCTAATTGTCTCCAATTCGAGACCTATACTCCTGAATCAAGCAAAATTGGGTGTCAAACTTCTAGAGGTCATAACTTTGGATCCAGAAAGAGTTAGGGGACGTACAAGGTATCAATGGAAAGCTCTTTCTGAGATTTATAACTTGATATCATATATCAAGTACAATGGTGCTGAGCCAAGTTAATTATCCCTAATCCGAAAAGAATGCTCTTAAACCAAGAAGAATTGAGTGTCTAATTATAAGAGGTCATAACTTTGGATCCAGAAAAAGTTGGAGACGTATAAGATATCAACAGAAAGATCTTTTTGAGTTCTATAACATGGATACTAAGGCTGACCTTATTAAGGTCATTCTTGAGGTTAAAAAGTGAAAATAGTTCATAGGTATATAAATATGACTAATACCTATCATGCATATATGCATCAAGTTAAGGGTTTATACAAGTGAATCGAATTGAATATTGATAGTATTCAATTGTGTTAATTAGGCAATGGGAACCCAAGAGAAGAACCTAGTAGGCGCAAGGATCCGTAGTGAGAGTATTTACTCTCCTATTATAGTGAGTAAATTTATACATACATGAATATTATATTGATATATGTGTGTTATACATATATGTATTACTTGTATGTCAAACTAACGGTCTTATTATTAAAAAAAATTTGAAGTAAAACTGTTTTATGTGAAGTGCATAATATTGGGTTGATTTGATTACTTGATCTGCTATTAAATATTATTCAATATACATGCTAAAATAGTTGAGGAGACCAGGATTTGATTATATATTTTAAAATTATTGATTATAAATGATTTTGTTTTAATACATGTATTATTGGTGATGTGGCTGGTTAAGCTAGATATTGATTCATGGCAAGTAAGCCTGATGTATGACCAATAGGCCTATTATTTGACTATATATACAAAGAGGTAGCCTATGGACGGACTTATTGAGAGGTTGCATAGGTGAATGAAGTCGCAGTGGGACTAGTATAAGAGAGAGTGTCTATGGCAAGCCTACTGTGTGCCGAATGCTCGAATGCGCGGTTATATAGATACCCTATGGAAAGTTTTGGTGGCTTAATAGGTTTATCCTAGATTTGAAAGATATGACGAGGATAGTCGCTAGTGCCACCATGCGACTACTCGGGGTTAACATCAGTGAGACGGGTGATATTTTATAATTCATGTTTTATCTTAATAAAGTGATTTTGTAAAATATGAGATATGATTTGCTATTTTATAAAGAATATATTGCATATGGTTTTATACATGAAAGACTCACTGATGGTTTCGACGTTACCTTAGCCAAAGTAGCGATCAAGAAAGTATGGCCAGTCCGGTTTGGATTATTTGAAACTGTTTGCAGACCAATGAATTATTTTCTTATTATTTGATTTTGTGAAAATATATATGTATTTGAGAGCATGATGTAAATGAAATCCCAATATCTGTATTTGAAAATGCGTGTGCATGTTTGTACATATGTATGTACTTTATATACTCACTGAGTATAGTTGTACACTCATTTCTCACCATTACAACTTTTAGGTTAGACGCCCTAGTACTCATCAGGCTAGTGGTAGAGGTAGAGAACCTACAACTCTCTCAATTGGTCTTCTTTCTTGACTCACATATGTACTTTGAGTCCACTAGATATAATTTACTGAATATTTCTACTTGAATTTTGTAATATATTTAGAAACTAAACGTTTATGTAATACTTATATATGTTCAAACCCGGCAGAGGATGATTCCCAGGATTTTGATATTTTAATTATTAATTTTATATTGTAGATGAATTAATCACAAAGATCAATTCTTTGATAATGATCCCATGGATATGAATTATGTATTATAAAACTATTTTCAAGTTTTGGGAAAATGACAAGGAAGCCTTACAAGCTCTCTTGATACATTCTGGTGTATATGGTGTATCATGAGGGTCTGTGGCGATTGTTACAGGAGACCTCCATGGTTGAGGCGTGACATATATGGTTAGTTGACATACAATCAAGGCTTAGGTGACTTAAGCTAACTCATAGTAAAAGAATTTAAATGGATTAAGTTGGATTTAACGCATATTTAGTTTTCAAGTAATGCCTTACATTAACGCAATTGGTGATCTCACTAGTCGGTTAGCGAGTGGGGTCAAGGGACAGCACCCTTACGAGAGATCGGGGGCAAAGCCTCCAAAAGGTAAACGAAATTAGTGCTAGGGAATGAAAAGAAAAATGTCAAAATCTATTATGAGCATGAAGAGATCGATATTTGGAATGAAAGTATCGATACATCGTTCAAATGTATCGATACATTAAGGTTACAGATCGATACATGTACAAAGTATTGATACATTGAAGAATTTAGGTCCATACTTGATGAAAGGATCGATACTTTCATAAAAGGTATTGATACTTAGCAAGTCAGAGATTTGAGAAGAAATTACAAACTGACTAGATCGATACCTTCCTCAAAGGTATCGATACATTTGAAAATAGAGAGTTCGAAAATAATTACAAGATGAACTAGATCGAGAAGGTATCGATTTGTAGTAAATCAAAGAGTTCGAAATTAATTACAAGTTAAATCAGATCGATACCTTCAACAAAGGTATAGATACATTGAAAAGAGAAGGATCGAGACATGAAGGCTAATATATCAATACTTAAGGTCAATGGAATTTCTAGAATCGAATTCTTAAGGAACGGATCGATACTTGGACTAAAGATATCAATACCCAGCCTAAAAGTATCGATACTCAACCCAAATATATTGATACATGATGCAAATCTGGGTGAAATTTGACAGACAATTTAGTCTTTTCACTAATTTATATAAATACCCAAAGGCGGTGATTAACCCCCCAACATTCCCTCATTTGTTCATTCTTCTTCTTTTCTTACTAAAACATGTACTCTCTCTTTCTCTCTCACTAATTTCTTCACGTATCTCTTCAATCCATTAATTTCTCTTCTAATCTCAGTTCCTATGAGATTACTCATCCTTTACCCATCACTTTGGTATCAATTTTGGATTAGACATAATAAGGAAGAAACTAGGCTTTCGAAAAGAATTTGGGAGTTTTGCTTCCAAAATGACAATGTGAGAATTATACGTACTTTTACAAGCTAAAGGTAAGTCTAATAACCCATGATAAGTTCTATTTTTCAGATTTTGAACGTATTAGAAAACTAGGACTTACTGTTCATGTAAGAATTTCTTTGGATTTTCGCATAGAAAACGTTAGACGGTTATAAATGAGTTCGTAGAAGAATTTTAATGAAAATTTATGTGTTGGTTATTGGCTAGAAGTGAATTTTTAAGAATTTAGTAAATGTTGGAAATGCGAATTTTGAAATGATAATGACCATGGGATTTTATTTGTTGAAAATTGGATAAATGACCTGTTAGTTTAAGTCTATAAAGTGTCATGTATCAACTACGAACATTTAGACATGTTTATTGCGAACAATGCATGTAATGCATTGTGTTTAAATTAATTAGAATCATAGAATTTATTATATATATGTGTGTGTGTGTGTGTGTGTGTGTGTGTGATACTAGGTTTTGAGAACTCGAGTGAATTATCGAATAGACGCGAGGATATTTAGCGAGAGTGATTACTCTCCCTTTGTTATAAGTAAATTTATACATACATAATTATGTAAATAGAATGCATGTGATATTTATATATACGCTTGTGTGTTAAATAAGCCATTTTCTGATTGAAAATGAATTTGTGAAATGAATTTGTTTATAAATGAATTTATATAATATTAGAATATTTTGATTATTTGGTTTGCTATTATAAATGATTTGATATGTATACATACTAAAATGGCTGGGAAGACCTATATTATTTAAATAATTTAAAATCATTAATGAAAATGATTTGTATAAAAGTTGTTATGGCCAAGGAGGTTGGATTTGATTTATATGATGTATAACCATTATTTTTGAAAAGATTTATAAATGCATGTATATTGGTGATGAGGCTGGTAAGGCTATTTATTATTTATTGGCCAGTGGGTTATGTTATTGACTGTATATACAGGGAAGTAGCCTATGGACGGATCTATAAGAGGCTGCATAGGTGAGTGGAGCCGCAGTAAGGCTAGTATAAGGGGAAAAGGCCATGGCAAGCCCACTATGTGTTGAATGCACGAGTGTGTAGTTATAAATTCTCTATGCAAAGTCTTGGTGGCTTGATAGGATATTCTTGGATTTGACGGATTACGAGGACAGTTACTCGTATCACCAAGTGATTACTTGGGGCCAACATTACTTAGTTGGACTTGTTTTTATAAATACATGCTTGACTAGAAAATAAATGATTTTATAAATTATGAGAAATGATTTTCTATTTAATAAATCTTTCTTGCATATGGTTTATGAATAAAAAGTTTACTAATGGATACGGATTTGTCCCGAGGGTAGCGTGTCAAGGACGTATGGCCAGCCCTAATTGATTGTTTTAAAACTGTTTGCAAACTAATAAAATATATTATGATTTAAATAAACATGTAAAAATGTGTATATATATAGTACATTTTGAAATGAATTCTAATATCTGTATTTAAAAAATGCCTGTGCATATATGTATATTAGTATATATGTATTTACTCATTGAGTATAGTTGTATATTTACTCCTTACCATTTCAGTTTTCAAGTTAGACGCGTTAGTCCTAACTGGGCTTGTGGTAGCGATAGAGAGCATATGACGCTCTTGGTAAGTTTTACTATTTTGACTCACATGTGTAATTTAGAGTCAACTAGATATGTATTTTATTTGGATATATGTAAGTGTTGTAAATAAATAATTATGTAAGAATTTATTATTTTGTTCATTCTATATATAAATGATTTTCTAAATTGATATTTATATTAATTTATCATGTTGTGGATGAATTGATCATGGAGATCAATTCTTTAATAATACTCCTATGAATGAGAAGTATGTTTATAAACTGTTTTAAAAAATTTATAATTTATAGGAAGCCTTATAAGTTCTCTTGATATATTTTAGATGTATAGATTGTATCAGGAGAGTCTGTGACGATTGTTACAAGTAAACTCCAAAATTGGGATGTGATATTATTAATATATATATATATATATATATTAAATAGATGATAAAATTATATTTTACCTATATCAATTAAAATAATAAAAATTATATCTATTTTTATTGCAGATACTTGATCGAATTGGAAACCCGTGAATAATATTGACATCTTTAATAATAAATTTAATTTCATTCTAATTCAGTAAGCATTTTCCAACTTGTTTGATTTTTTTTCAAATCATCCACGATAATTCCCTTTTCCTAGAGCAAAAATAGGATATACAATACATAAATTCATAACTAACTTTAAAAGAATATCTTTTTATAAATAGGTATTGTCACGCCAACGTTGCTTTATATAATATTTTATATGTGAATTGATTATTTTAACTTTTTTTTTGTTTTAATTGAACTACAATTTTTATTATTTAATACTACGAGCTCATTAATGTTTTTCAACCTTAAATTATACGAGATCAATTACTTAAAGATTATATCACTATCTTAATTAAAAAAAATTAAGTTAAAATAATTTTATTTTTTATATTTTACTTGTCATATTATTTTAATTATATTTAATTTTTATTATTATTAATTTCATACCACATCAAGTCTAAATTCATAGCTTGTAACAAAAATTATATTAATTTTGAGAGATTTGAGATAGTTGAACTTAAAAAAGTTTCAAGGTAATTGATTAATATCTCTTTCCATGTAATTCAATTCATATGTATAATGAGAATTTTTTTTTTAAATCTTCATTTTTCCCTTATTTCTCTTTACCTGTATGTAAACAATATAATTTATTTCAATTTTTTTTATAAAAATAGAATTTAACTGAATATAAAACTAATGGACTTTATTATGTCATGGTTCGAATCTCATTTGAGTGAGGTAGGCCTAAGATTTCATTTGTCTTTTATGATATCTTTACTCATGGTTAAGGCTTTGACACTATGTCATACCTATTAAGGCCAAAGTCCATTGAACTTCATCTGTGTTCTAGACATTTTTCTAAATAATAGATTTAAATTTATATGTTTATGATTAACTTGATCATATAAAAAATAATGATTAGGGTTAGAAAGACATGTGCATTTAAGATGAATGTGCAGGACTTGATTATATATATTATTTAGTGTTAAATAATATATAGTTGGCATTTAGGTATTTTTTGTAATATAAAATTTTGTGTTCAATTAACCACCTATCTTAATAACATTCTACAATAGTCTCAATAGATTTAAACCAATGTATTTTTAAAAATAAAATTAACATATCATCAACAATGATATTTTAAAAAATTCGTACTTTTATAGTTAAATTTATTTTAATATTTTAATTTCTTTCAATATGTCAGCATTTTTTATGAAATGATAATCAGTTATACGTGGAGATGGAATACCTCAACCTCAAATCAAATACTTAAATGGCACTAAATTAAAATAAGCTTGGAAATTACGTACACAGTTCTAACTAGAATTGAAAATGAAAAACAAAATTAATTGCATTAATAGCAATAAGTTAAATGTGATTAGTTGTACCATTCTTAAAAATGATGGGCCGGTCATAGTGGATTTAGCCTCTGGACCATCAAAATTGAGCTCATTTGAATAAGTTATATTACATAAATAAAAAAAAATTATTTATACAAATTTTAGTTTATAAATTAATGCAATATTAATTAATATTTTATTGACGTATCATTATACATTTCATTTAAATTGCTAATTTTATTTTTACCCTTTTATTAATTTTATCTCAGATGTTGTAAAGAACTTATCAATGATTTGGGTATATATTGCAATGAAAGAATCATTTTTCATAATTTAAACACTTTAATATCTTTATAAAACAACCATAAAATAAAGCATTAAGCACCCCCAATCGTTCACAGAAACTCAGTCTATCGAAAATCGTAACTAATCCGATTTTCACCTAAATTCAAGCTTAATTCAACAACCTTAACATTCTTATCAAATTTAAAGGATTCCTTAAAACTAAGTAATGTAAGTTTAGAATTATTGTAAAACAAGACCAGTTTACTTACTTGCTGGAATTCAACCAAGTAGTACCAAAACGCGTTGGCGACGCTCCAATCGGCGATCTACAATATATGACTTATGTTAGGTTTTATAATCATCATTGGATGAATAAATAAATAAATACATGTACATTCTACCACACTTTATAGATTTAAATTTCGAATCCGATTACTTAAATTATGAACACATAAGTAATGTTTACTGTACAGTGAGTGACTTTAAACTTGTACAGTGCTAAATCAGCCATGTATCACAATCTAGATTTTTGAAAATACACTTCATTATGAGTCTAGTTTCTACCACCTTTTAAGAATTTGAATTTCGAGTCCGAACGTTCTAGTTATAATAAATTTTCAACACACGACCTAATGAGACATGGTACGACACTTTAACAGGGCAGCCACCATTCCAAATTTTTCTGGGAGCTCATCATTAAGCATCTTGACCTGATTTTTGGCTATGTTATAACTATATATGTCTAGTTTTGATAAAATTTTGTAGCTCATCAATCCAAGGCTTGAAACTAGCTCA
This sequence comes from Cedrela odorata, assembly GCA_035584115.1. Lineage (NCBI taxonomy): Eukaryota > Viridiplantae > Streptophyta > Magnoliopsida > Sapindales > Meliaceae > Cedrela > Cedrela odorata. Next base: position 129,817 of record JAXCLQ010003047.1, read on the forward strand.
ATTTTAGTTTTTACAAGCCATATTCGACAATTTTCAGTGACTGGCACTCACCTATTTCACTCGCGATCTCATCGCCCTATACTTCGATCAACTCTGCCACCATAATCATGCCTTATAACGCTAGATTTTCACATTTTTTCTACCCTGAAACACATCCACATGGATTGTCATACAACGGTAAATCGGTGTCGTGATGGTATAGAGCAAGGATATCCTACCCCTATAACCCTCAGACAAAACCTGTAATACAGAAGAATATAAATTATATACTTGAGCTTATACACATTTTATAAGCCCTGTTTTTTGATCATAAGGGTAAAGTAGTCATTTGTATGACATTTATTTTCACACATGCATGAAAATGGTTAGTTGACACAGTATTGAAGCTTAGGTGAATTTAAATTGAGTTCAATGATATGAATGAAATGAATGAAATGAATTTGATGTTATGATTTGAAATTTTTTATAAGCTGGCTTTTGGTATGTTGCCTTACATTAAAGCATTCGGCGATTTCGCTAGTCGGTTAGCGAGCAGGGTCAAGTGGTAGCACAATTGAGGGGAATTGGGGGCAGAACCTTCGAAAGGTAAATAAAATTAGTGCTAAGAAATAAAAAGAAAAGGTCAAAATCCATTCTAAGCATAAAAAGATCGATAATTAGAATGGAAGTATCGATACATTTGAACAATATATCGATACATTAATGTTACATTTGAATAGTGTATCAATACATTTGGAATGGAAGTATTGATACATTTGTACAAAAGTTGTGATGGCCAAGGAGGCTGGTTTTGATTTATATGATGTATAACCATTCTTTTGAAATGATTTATAAATACATGTATATTGGTGATGAGGCAGGTAAAGCCAATTATTGTTTATTAGCCAGTGGACCATGTTATTGACTGTATATACTGGGAGGTAGCCTATGGACGGACTTGTTGAGAGGCCACATAGGTGAGTGGAGCTGTAGTGGGGCTGATATAAGGGAGAGAGGCCATGAATAATCATACCTATGGAAAGTCTTAGCGGCTTGATAAGGTTATTTTGGAATTAACGAATTATGAGGACAGTCACTTGTATTACCAAGTGACTACTCGGGGTTAACATCAGTGAGGCAGACTTGTTTTTATAAATGCATGCTTCTAAGAAAGTAAATGATTTTACATAGTATGAGAAATAATTTTCTATTTGATAAGATTTATTACATATAGTTTATACATGAAAAGCTTATTGATGGTTATGGATTTTGTCCCAACTAAGGTAGTGTGTCGAAGATGTATAGCCAGGCCGAATTGATTGTTTTCAAATTATTGCATACGAATGAAATGTAATGTGATCATTGATTTGAACAAACATGCATAATGTATATATATATATATATATATACTTCGAAGTACATTTTAAAATGAATCCCAATATTTGTATTTTGAAAAATGCTTGTGTATGTATGTATATCGGTATGTATGTATTTACTCACTGAGTATAGTTGTATACTCAATTATCACCATTTCAGTTTTCAGGTTAGGCACGTTAGTTCTAGTTGGTCTTGTGGTGACAATAGAGAGCTTGAGAAGCTCTTGGTAAGTTTTCTATCTTGACTTGTATAATTCAGAGTTCACTAGATATGTGTGTTTATTTGAATTTGTGATACTTGGAAAATATGTAAAGTATTGTATCATAACTAAATGTTATGTACCAAATTATTATTTTTTTCAATCTATATGATAAATGATTTTCTAAATTGATATTTATATTAAATTATCATGTTGTAGATTAATTGATAATGGAGATTAGTACTTTGATTTTATTCCCATGGATGGTAAGTATGTTTATAAACTGTTTTTAGGAGTTTATGATTTACAGGAAGCCTTACAAGCTCTCTTGATACATTCTAGGTGTATGGATTGTATCAAGAGGGTTTGTAACGATTGTCACAGGTGGACTCTATGGTTGGGGCGTGATACATTTACTAAGGGCTCCATGCCCATCTATGAACTCATACACATATACTAAGGGCTCTATGTCCATCAACATCATGCCAGACATATACTAGGATACTCATAACAAAATATTATATTCACAGAAACATACAAAAATCATATCATAATGTGTATACTTTATTGGGTGTTATGCTTAATATATGAAACTGACAAACATAATAACTCTAGGAGACTGCATGGAGAATCTGGAATTCGAATGTTCTTCACGATATCTCATAGAATCCTCACCTAGAAAGAAATCCTACAATCATTGGAAACTGTGGTGGGGTGAGTTTGGGAAAAACTTGGTGAGTGGAAACTGAAATGATAAAAAAATGATAAATTTTAATTAAATTCGGTTTTGACATAAAACATATTTAAAGTTAAAATCTATTTTAGATATAAATCATACTAACAGAACATTTACTGCATACTATTATAAATTCGTAATTATAATTTTAAATAATAAAATGAAAATAGAATAATATGCAGGGATGGGTACAGATTTCGGATTAGATATCAGACCGTTTTTCGCCCCTTACTTCTCACATGTACCAGTACCTCTACAGAACACAAATTAGAATGTGCTTTCAAAGCACATAAACTCCCCCCCACCCCTTATTATGTCTCTTAGTTAAGGTTAATTAAAAATTGAAATAATGGCTAGCATACTACCATAAATACAATAAATCATAAATAAAACATAATTTAAAATATAATGGCTAGCTTCTGGCCTCAAAATCAACGTCTCAACAACTCCTCTACAATAATATATATAGCTCAAAGTAAGTTTCATTTTCTATATGAAGTAGAATGTAAATCAAGTTGTTTACTATAAATTTAATAATTAATTATCAAATAATACTTAAAATTTAGATAAAAATAAGTTAAAGAATAAATATCTACTCACAGGTTTCGCCAAAAACGGAATAAAAACTCGATCACTGGGGGCTGGATGGCTGCTCTCTCGGCATATCTATAATACATTTATACTATTATTAACATAATAATTGAAGTACACATACTTAAAATTTAACTATGACATTGATGTATAAGAAGGTTTTTCCCCCCTTTTAAATTCTATTTTCTTCTACAATCCGAATCTAATGATTAATAATCGAGGTATCGATTATACTTAATTTACTATTACAAACTAATTTCGCACGATAACACATTATTTCGAATTATAAATCTAGCGAGAACGCTACTGCCACTATTTATATCATCCGACAAAATTTTAATTTTACTTAATTTAACAGCTAATCGGTTTACTTCTAGCCTATCAAGCATAATCAGAAAAATGGCCATGATAAACAGTAACTATTATCGAAAAGTTATTTGAAATGCAAAAATAAGATAACAACAATATTGAGAATCATACCGCAGAGTCAATTTAACCTTTAGACATCCAAATTGCGAGTAATTTCGAAAATCCCCAAATTATAAATAGTGACCGCATTCTCCTCTCGGTTTAATTGTCGACCAAATCGCTTAAACGAAGTTCTTAGAATGTAGCTCGTGTCATGTACGTGTAATTAGGAATAAAAAATGGAACTTTAATTTATTAGAAATTGAGTAATTTGGAGGTATTTGAAAAAAAAATTAAAATGGAGAAACAAATGGGGTTACGGGATAAGAAGAAGAAGTGTCATGCCTCGAACCTAGAGTCCACCCGTGACAATATTCACAGACCCTCATAATACATCATCTATATCCAAACTGTATCAAAAGAGCCTGTAAGATTTTTTGGTCAACCTATTTTATCTTGAAAATAGTTTATAAACAATATATCCCATACATGGGATCACCATCAAAGAATTGATCTCTACGATCAATTCATTCATAACAAATATTCAATAATAAAAATAACATTATGGAAATAATTTTTTCATTCGGGTTGAATAAAACATAACATTTACAAAATCATTTACTTTACAAATATTTAACAATTTTTTTCAAATAAAAATATATCATCAAATAAGTATATCTAGTGGACCCAAGTACATAATAAGTCAAGAGGGGAACCTATACAGTTCGTCATGGGCTCTCTATTGCTACCACGGGCCTTGCGAAATTTAATGCGCCTAACCTGAAAGTTGAAATTGTGAGGGGTGAGCATATAATTATACTTAGTGAGTAAATACATATATACAAATATACATACATATACACAAATTTTTCCAAATCCATGATATTGGGATAATTCTCAACATTTCATGCTTAAATACATATATACATTTCATATACAACATATGATTGTAAAATAATTTATTGGTCTGCAATTAAGTTAAAATATCTAAACTAGGCTGGTCACAATATCTCGACTATTATCTTGGTCGAGGCAACGTCGAGATTCATCAGTGAGCCTGTTATACATAAAATCATATACAATGCATTCTTGTAAAATAGAAAACTATTGCTTTTGCGTTGTAAAATCATTTAATTTATATAAAACAAGCTTGTCTCACTTATGTTGGCGATAAAATGACTGTCCTCATCGTATCCATCAAATTCAGGAGATTCCTATCAAGTCGCTAGAAATTTCTATAGGGTTTCTATATAATTACGCATTCGCGCACCGGCTCACATTGGGCTTACCATGGCTTATCTTTCCTTATACAGCCCCATTGCGACTCCATTAACCTACACGACCTCTCATAGGTCCATCTATAGGTTACAGCCCTGTATATACAATAAATAACCTAACCCACTAGCCATATATCAATAACTGGTCTTATCGGCATCATATCACTAGTATACGTGCATTAAAATAATTTATTTTCAATATGTTATTGTACCCATGTAAATCAAAACCTGGCCTCTCCGGCTGTTACATTTTCAAATAACTTTCATAAAGCACATAAACCAAATTCGGCCTCCTCAGCCATTATGCATGTATATCAAAACATAATTTAACTATAGATCATAGTACACAAATCATTTCCAAATATCATACCAAACAACAATAACAATCTCATTTTCAATAAATTAACACACATGCGTATATATTTATATATATCACAAGCACTTTATTTACATAATTATGCACGTATAAATTTACTCACTGTATAGGGAGGGTAACCACTCCCACTAACATTCCTCACGTCTATTTGGACCTTCTATTGGATTCTTATAGCCTAATACTAAAAATGCATAAATGATGAATTTTACTATTCATGTAATCAACATGATGCATAAAAAATAATATTCGTGGATAAAATAACTATAAACTCCTGAGACTTAACTATTGGAGGTCATTTATCTGATTTCCAACAATGAAATCCCATAGTTGTCTTATTCAAATTTATATTTTCACGTCAAATTTCTGATATTCATCGAATACCAAAATCCACATAAATTCCAATAATAATCCACATATTTTTCCACCAAATATGCTCAATGAACTTAGATTAACACATGTATAGCCTTTACAATACTTAGTTAATACCAATTTAACACTATTAACATTTTCTAAGCATAATTCAATGAAAATTCTAAATTTATATTTCTGTCTAAAATGGAGATGCACATTCCAAGCAATATTCAATACATATATTATATCATGTATTTTCAATTAGCTCAAATCAACACATAACTACATTTTCTACTCTAAACTTTACGAAATTCCCAAGTGAATAGTAAAACCTAAATCCCAAATGTTGTAAAATCATAAAATCAAGCTTATAATGAGTTATTAGACTTTCTAGTATTTCATAGAGACCCTTAGAAACCTTGAATCATCGATTAAACGGAAAAGCTTTAAATTTACCTCGAAACCCAAGTTTCGTCTTCGCTAAACCTCACCCATTTTTGCCCAAAATCGGTTCCAAATCGATGAGAATATGTCGTGTAGTCGTTTGGTAACGGAAATTTCAAAATTAATCGAAAGAAATTTATGAAATTGAGAAGAAATGGAGAGGGAGAGTGGGAGGCGATTTTTAGAGAGAGGAGAGAAGGTTTTATCTTTTTAAAGAGTGGAAAACAATGAAAAACCATTGGGGGTAAGGTGTATATATAGAAAAAGGGTAAAAAGACTAAAATATCCTTGAAAAACCTTAAAATTTCTAAAAAAAATCCATTTTAGCATTGAATCGGTCGACTGGTTGCTCATTTCTCCCTTGAAATACTCCTGTCAATCGACCGTTTCTCAAACCGATCGACCGTGTGAAACCTAACCCGAATTAAAAATTTATAGGGTAAATAGTAAATGTATGATTGGTGTGTTAATTTAGGCGTAAAGTAAATAGAAATAGGATTAGGGATATTTTAGTAATTTGTGTATAATTACTATAGCAATATTGAAATTTATGCTGGTTAATACTAGATGAAAGCTTGTAATGTTTAGGTTACAATGCCGAAAACGGCACTCAAATTGAATAAGTATTGAAAGAATTGCAGCTTTTTACGCTAATTGTATAAAAAATAGGCTCGATTTCCAAATTAGCCTGCCTATAGCAGCATAACTTTTCGTATGCTTTTAGAGCGGAAGAAAGTTCATAATGTCTAGAGTCTAATGCTGCAAACGGCACTCAAATCGGATAAGTATTGAGATAGTTATGGCTCTTTACGCTAAATGTGTAAAAAAATACAATCAATTTCCAAAGTAGCCTACTTATAGCAGCATAGTTTTCCATATGTTTTCAGAGCAGAAGAAAGTTCATGATGTGTAGAGTCTAATGCCGCAAATGACACTCAAATCGAATAAGTATTGAGAGAGTTATGGCTCTTTACGCTAAATGTGTAAAAAACGAAGTCGATTTCCAAAGTAGCCTACCTGTAGCAGCATAGTTTTCCATACGCTTTGAAAGCAGAAGGAAGTTCATGATATGCTGCATTCAATACCACAAACAGCATTCAAATTGGATAAGTATTGAGAGAATTATGGCTCTTTAAGCTAAATGTGTAAAAAATGGGCTCGATTTCCAAAGTAGTCCACATGTAAAAGCATAGTTTTTTGTACGCTTTAAGAGCAAAAGAAAATTCATGATGTGTAGAGTCCAACGCAGAAAACGACGCTCAGTTTAGATAAAAATTGATGAAGTTATGACATTTTTCGTAAAAATCTATCAAATGAATCGAGGGTGTAAATGGAGCCTACTACGATGACGGTTAGTGAAACGTAGGTCGTGGTACAGAATGAGATGAGAAATAATAAATTTTGCCCTGAAATAATAATTTGTACAAAATAATAATTTTGCCCTTGATAGCTATAAATAGATTTATAGGGTGCATTTGCATTTGGGAAAAAAAAGAAGAGAAGATAGAGAGATAGAGAGAGAAGAAAAAGGGGGTGTAACACCTCATATCCGGAGATGCTACTGGCAACTAACGGACTCCACTATCATCCTAACCCTCATTCTCTCTACGTGTATGAATGTGTACATTTGATTTTTTTTTTAATTTAACAAACATTGTTAAATTATAAATGCATAAGTCACTTAATGTAGTAAATCAGATAATGATATACAGAAACTTTTCAATGTATTACAAAAATTCATACAATGAAATAAATGATGCAAATGATATATATATATATATATATTTTAACAATATGCTAAAACCTGAACCATACATGACTCTCAGATGCATGACAGACTCATGTGCCCTAATGACTGCAGTACGCACTTCTTGTCTTCTATCCGTGTCTCGTCTGTACTGAATCCTTCCTCTTTCTTTCTAACAACCTGACAATCCTACAATGCTATAATCAATAAAATTTCTTCTACGCCTAATGACTTGTGTACGACTACTTTCTTCCTTCATAAATATTATTTTCTAGAAAATAAAATTTTACAATAAAGAGTGAGATAAAATCTCAGTAAGTAAACTATGCAAATTTTTCATATGTCGATGTGATACAGAATATAAATACTCATATAAAATAATACATTTTCAAACCTTTCATATTTCCTTTCTTTTCAAAGTAATCATATTTGCATAAATAGATCAATGAATTTTTAAACTATCAATTAACATAAGAATTCATTCATCTTTCAAATATGTACAGAATGGCTCAATCAGTTAGTGTCACCTGCACCCATGGTAACCTAGATTCAGAACGTGATCACGTGTTTTGCTTAAAGTAGACATTTTCATAGTAGTTATAATAGAAACGTGTATTGTACGTTAAACAGAAACGTGCATTGCGGGTTAAACAGAATTCTGAATAGCTTGCAAGTTCCACTTTGACATGAGACCCGGCCAAGTCAAAATAAACATTAACTAACGACTAGAACCATAAAATCATTTTCATTTAAAAACATTCACACATCGACATCATTTTTCAACAATCATTTCATGAATTTGATATCCGCATATAAAACATTCAAAATCTATAACTTTCATATTGTTTTCAAACAAATGCTCAGATATCATATTATTTTAAAGACAGTAAAAATATATGCACAATTTACTTATCACAATGAGAGGGTAACCACCATTAATGATCCTTCCACCTAACTTGATCTCTCTCCCAAATTCTCGTAACCGGTTATGATTTATTCTACCCGATTCAAGGTATTAACGTTGACTGTTCTGGTGGTTAACCTACAATTAAACGATTTCTTGTTAAGATTTAATATAACATATGTGTCTAATAAATAAATATACATATTATACTTAGATTTGCCACCTAATAAAACCTCAATGTGGTTTTAATTGTCTATTGTATTCACATCTAAATGTTTACCCAAGTCACCATTTAACTTTGTTCTAAAACCCATTTTATTCAACATTTTACATTCTAAGCTTCGGACAAATGCATGTCATTCAAAATCGACAATGTGTTTTGACCTAAATTTTTGGCGACACACCCTATTATGAGTCTAGTTTCTACCGCACCTTGCGGATTTGGATTTCGACTATGATTAACCAAGTTATGCCAAGTTTTCGATACGGGATGCACTAAAACAAGGTACATCATCTATAGGGCTATCATTTTAAAAAATTTACTGCAATTTCATTTGTTCACAAACTAAGCTGAATTTTGGATATGTTGTGCTCTTAAATGTCTAGTTTCCATAGAAATTTACAGTGACTCAATCCAATGTCAAAAACTCTCATAGATTTTGTTTTTCTGAGCCCTATTTAGAATTTCCAGCAACCATCATGCCTTATTTTGGCCATACAGTTTTGACACATTCTGACCACTAAAGCTACGATCTATCACCCCTAGTTTCTTCATTTTTCCATCCCCTAAACACCCATATGGGACCGCACAATGACCGCTAACATTTCTCTTTGTTTTGCAAGAGTTTTTGTCACACTGCGCACATATAAATACTGCCAACAGATTTTAAACTACAATTTTACAGCCTTTTTTTAAATTTACATTTGCTATACATAATTGTTATCAACTATAACTACAAAATAAGTTTATGCCCTATCATGTATGTAACATCTCTATATAAAATACTGCCAATTATATGTACTTGTATTGTTCTCTGTAATTCACTTTTCAAAGTCTATTCTACCGCATAATTTGTATATTCATTACCTACACATCACTAAATGTAAAATTTACATCATTTTAATTTTAAAAAATAGCCATAAGCATAGACCATGCACTGTCCATAACCCTTTCACCATCCAACCCACCACACAACTCAAAATCTCCACATGAGATTCACACAAAACACAATTTATAATCAAAATCATCAACAACCACATCCTTACTTACCATCCTTACTGCTGAATATCAACTTTCCTCTTTGTTTTCTTTTCCTTTTTCTTCTTACTCCACCATTACAACTACAATTTGGTTCCTTTATATTATTTCTACTCAAAATCCATATTTCCAACATTATTACACAAAAATCTACACCAAATTCTACTTCTTTTGACATCAATTATGTTCACACAACTATGCATAAAACATTCACAACATTTACACATTTCAAACAGTTCAAAACTCATGCTTTAATATTTATTAAGCACTAAACAAACATATACTACTATAGAACTTCAAACCACACCCTACATGCATTTCTTATACCACCATTATCACTTCACCTCATCTCATCATCCTTATCAAATTTCTTTTTTTCTCCACCCAATCACATGTATAACACATATTCATACATAACATCTCTAATTAAGATCTTAGCATCAAATTAAACATTAACTAACTTAAAACAATTAAATATCAATTTTAAAACGAAGAACACATACACACTTACCTAAGTATTCCACTTTTATCTCTCTTTCTCCTTTCTTTCACCTATTCTCTTTCTTCCTTCTTCTTCCTTCTATTACTCAATTCTTTCCAATTTCTTTTCATATATGCTCAATGATCATCAAATATCAGTGAATAACCACTCATTCATAGGCCATGATAATTGATAATCATCAAACATTCATCCACAATAATTTCTTGAAATGTTAAAGCCTAGCTTATAGCCTATGTTAATGTCCCAACTTTGAAAAATCATAACTTTATTTTAGTAACTTGTTTTGAGATAGTTCTAGTTGGATAAATTTTCTAGACAAGTCTAATTTAAGGGAAAAATAACTTATTTAAACATTAAGAAAGAAATCATGAAGATAAATTCAAAATCCCGAGCCTATGCAATAACAGGGTTCTTGTAGATCTGTCAACTTCACAAATTCATAACTATTTTTGTACTTATCCGATTTAGATGATTCAACCATCTAAATTTTTTTTTAGATATATATTTTCTAAGAAAAATATCATAAAAATATAAACACACCAATCTCAGTCCCAAGAAAACAAAAACGAACCCCTATTCAGTAACTTAAATCCCCTGTTTTTGCCTCTCTTTTTATTTCCTTGTTCATGCTTCAATTCCCATTTAAATCTTAACTAATTAAACAAAAATCAACACAAAATCATACTGAATAAATGGTATTTCAGATTCCCCATGTTTCTCAACCTAATTCCTCAACTAAATTATAAAAGCTAGTTAGACAAAATTGAAGAACTCACCTTGCTTATTAAAGAACTTTGAAATCCTAAAGAGAAAATTTTGGTTTTTTAATGGATGAAAGTAAGCTTTGAAGAGAGGAAGTAGCCCACGGGTGGGAAGGAAGACCAAATGAAGAAATTAGGGTGTTTAAGCTTTTAATGGGTATTTTCTTGGCCATTATCAATTTAATCCTCCAACTTCTCAAAATATTCCAATTAAATCCTTAAATTTTCAATCTAATCAATTTAGTCCATTATTTCATAATATTTTCATTACAAACACTTCATGTAAAAGTTAAAATTTATTTCTAATATTTTTACCAATTTACCCACTGTAAATCTCTAATTTCTAGTTTCGTAGAACCGTAAAAATCGCAAATGTTACAGGGGGAGTAGAGGTAGAAAATATTTTTTCTTATAACTTTGCATACACACGTCGGATTAATGCACCGTTTGTGCCATTGGACTCGTTTTGACAAGGATTTTACTACAACTTTATCAAAAAGTTAGATTTTTTAGCAATTTAGCATCAAAAAGCAGAATTTTTGACTCGTAAGAGCCAGATAAGCTCTTGGTAAGTAGTTTCTCACTAAAAGATCTAATTTTTCATTAATTTAAGAGGATAAATAGTTAGGGTTTACAATTGATTATATTTTGGTGGTTTTTAGTTTGAAAGTGTTGTTGTGAATGATGTGATGAATGGGTTGTTAGTAAAAATTGGTGAAAGTGAATGATTGTAATATTGGTTATTGAAAAATTAAAAGTTTGGGAGAATGTTGGTTTAGGTTCACTTGGTATGCTAAGTGTTTGATGAAATGCCTAAATAGTCGTAAGTGTTAACATATGATGTGATGAATGAATTATGAAATTATCTAAATTATAGGTAGGCATGTTGGTTACATACCAAGTGTTTGACAAAATGTCTCAATAACGTGTTGATTGATAAATTAAAAATGTATAACACATGTGTGAGTGAATATGAGTTGTGAATTTTGTGTAACGATGATAGTGGATGTGTAAGGGTCCATGATGATGATAGGGCATGTGAGAGTCCTCTTAAGGTGACGACCCAATATCGGCTATACTTGATGCCTATTCTTGCGGGCTACGACATTAGAGAGAATAAGGTGTTAAGTACTTATTCTTGCAGGCTACGGCCTTAGGGAGAATAGAGTATTGAGTGCCTATTCTTACGGGCTACGATCTTAGAGATAATAGATTATTAAAGGCCTATTCTTATGGGCGATGACCCTAGAGAGAATGAGAGTGTTTGGGACCCAATATCAGTCATACTTTGATGCCTATTCGGGAGGGCGACGACCTAACAATCGATGAGGGTATCAGAGTCCCATTCTTGCGGGCTAAGGCCTTAGAGAGAATGGGATAATGGAGATTTATTTGTGAGGAAGATAGTCTAACAGTTGAGAACTAGGATTTTGTACTATGTTATGTGGCGTTGTATTGTGATTATATAGCTGAGATATATTTTAGTTACGTTATTGAGGTCTTTTAGAATATAAGTCAAGTGACCTACTTAATGGGCTTATTAGTTCACTATTTTACAGTTTCTAGTTTTGCAGGTCTGTCCTAGGTACTAGACTCCTCCACAGTATGGCAGCAGTAACTCGCAATATATCTGGACTCTTAGCGAAATTATTGCCATTTTGCATACCCATTGTACAGTGTCATTATTATGGGCATGGGATATTTTTGTTTATGACATATAACTATGGATCGATTACACATTTGATGTACTCATCATCCTTTGTGGATTGTTAATATATTATATATATATATATAATTATTTCACTTTCTTTTATTTTCAAACATTATATAAATATTAGACTATGTTTAATAAAGTTATTTCTTTTCCATTCAATTTGTAAAATCTATTAAAAATAAAATATTTTATACTTTAAACATGTCATTATTCATGAGATTGTGAAATCATAGATAGGCAATGCATTGCATGGTTGTTGAGGTGCTCTAGACATACGAGGGTTACACCTTATTGTCAAAATGACAGTATTACTGGGTGACATGACATGAACTGATTGAGCATGTAATAGCCTAACCATTTTGCAGCGTCTCTTGTAAGGTAGAGCCTGCTTTTCAAAGGGGCGATCGTGACAGACCGGTTGCTACAATACTGCTACAGTACATTACTACAGTACCCCGTTACAATACTTATTTTTTACTGTTTGAAAATATTACAATTTGGTCCTTAAAAACCTTTCAGTTTGGTCCTTTTTCAGATTTTAAAAAATATTAATAAATCTATATTAATCATCTCATTAAACCAAGTTAAATTCTCTTAAGCCTCGTTAATGTGTCAAATAAATCTTAAATCATTCACTTGTGATATGAATGTCATTAAATGGTTATTTTACTCTTATGTTCGGAGAATAGGGTTTAACAAAAAGAATGCCTAGTTATGCATTCTGCCATACTAAAATCCCAATTAAAATGTGAGTAAATTACAAATTTATCCTTGAAAGTCTTAAAAAGAAATTAAATGAAAAGGGTAAATATGTTAATTCTTATTTTCCACACATATGCTATGTTATAGGCTTCGATACTCTTTCATTTGACCTTGAATTTGACTCAAATTTGATTTATATCGATCCTTATCGAGTCCTCTTTCAGTATTTTGATGGGGAAGGCTACAAGTCTTGATTCACCCCGCTTGTTACACAACATTACTTTTATGATTTGAAATAATGCTAGTTCTTTTAGTTGAGATCTATATAGAAATTAAGTTTTAATTGATTTGAGTATAGGAGTTTAAATGCCATATTTATTTTATATACATAACATAGGAATATAAATGTATAAAAATTAGTCATTTAATATATTTTAAACTTATAGATGAAGATATGTTTTTAGAAGTTAAATTTTATATAGTCTTGTACATAACAAAAGTTCCAGTGGATATTTTTAAGATAGTTTAAGTGAATTTACTCGAATGAATAAACTTGTTATTATTTTCTCTTCTCAAGTTTCTGATTGACATTATAGATTAAAACAAGCTATTTAATTTCTTTAAGCATCCGTCACACAGCCATTCCAAACTTGATCACTTTTAGAGAAAATTTCAGAATTATTTATGTGGGTGTAGAACGGGCCAGTTACTTCCACAAATGTATCGTGGCAACTTCGTCCTTTAGCAAGAAGTTGCTTACAACATTCACTGATGAGCTTTCCATTTTTGTATATGCTATCTTTGATTGCCTCCCCATAATGTGGTTTTAACTTGGTTCCGCAATTCTCAAGAAAATCGTGAATTGTCTTTGGTAGAGGAGGCAAAGGCACAAGATCTTCAGTTGAGGCAAGAATAAAGGAGAGCATGACCAATCCGCTAACTAGAAAAAAGACAACCTTCAAAGATTGGGTCTTGATGCGTGCAATGTTGCCTATATATGTTTTATTTCTAGTGATTTTTGAGAGGAGACATTTTCGAATGAAGTGAAAAGTTAAGATGGGGCTATTTTATAAGACGGGATATGGATGTTTTAACATCATAAAACTTATTATAGGCTAGGTAAATAAGTTTTCTTTATATTCATTTATTTCAATTTAATCGTCTTGAATGTTATTTATTTTGAGCGTTGATCAAGTGACATACGAATAACTCATT
>JAXCLQ010003056.1:0-54187 GCA_035584115.1 Cedrela odorata
TCTAAACTTAGTAAATTATTATCAAATCACTCTCAGTAGCTAAGTAAACATTAATACAAAGTTATTTACTCGGTTTTTATTACCCCGACATAATTTATAAAATTATCAATTTACCCCTAGTGTGTAAAATGACTAAAATGTCCTTAATTTAAATTTTTGGGTATTACAAGTAGCTATTACATACATCCTTGATTTGAATACATCTTTCTGTTTTTTAAAATTATAAAAATATAAAATTAAAAAAAAAATGCATTTGGCTAAAATATATTTAAAAATTATTTTTGAATAAGATTCTAAATCTTAGTTCAATTTTTTTTTTTCAACCTTGTTGTATCTAAATTAATAATTTATATAATAAAGAAAAACTTTCCTCATTGTTTGTTTTGTTTCATATTTACTATTTAGCTAACCCTTAAAACTGTTTTATTAATTAATTAATATACTTTAATCCAAAAACAATTTAGGATGTGTAAACTAGAATTGCATGATATTCGATTTTTTAAATTATATATCAAACGGATCCTTAAAAACTTGAGTGTATATGTGATTATATAATATATTTTTTTGTTAAAATATAAAAAATATATACTTGATAATAAAAAATAAAAATAAAAACCAATAATTATTTAATGAGAGCTTTGTTATAAAAGATATACTTGTACAAGTTTAGTTGGCGATGTTTAATTATCAAAACTTGACACCACAAATATTTCTATAAATTTGGAAATGAGAAAACAATCTGATTTCTGAAATTCAAGTTAACATTTATTTATTATTTCTAGGTATTAACAAAACAAAAAGTTGACAAATAAGTGCCTATATGTATACCTGTGATTGTTCTTGTGCTTGTGCAGGTGCTTTGTTGCTGCTCTTAATCATATACCTAATCAATCAATCAATCGATCGATTACTGCTGTTTACCTAATCAATCGATCGATCAATTAATCAAACAAACAAAACTTTTCACACGCAAACAATACAAAATTTAATCAACAAATTAATATGCACGTGATTTTGATTTTGATTAATTCAACGTGACTTCATTTTTTCAAGTCAAACAATTAATAAATGACATTTTTGAATTTAATGTTTGACTTATCGTGTGATGTGAGAGATGATAAATTCTACAATCAAGATTCTCAATTGGCATGGCAGATTATTTCTTCAACTTTGAAACTATTTCTGGCTCCTTCAGTTCATTTATTTTAAAATATTACTCATTATGTTAACTAGGTTATCTTTTGTGCATATATTGATTGTCAATGATCCAATTTACGGAATCCTTTGTATTAAACTAACTTAGTCAACATTATGTGACATAAGTAGAAGTTATTGTTATTTTATACAATATTAATAATTATACTTACACCTTCGTTAAAAGTGTTAAAAATTATAGTTAATGTATACTTGTTTATAACATCGTAACGTCTTTAAATGTAATTTTTTAAAAGTAAAATTTGTCTACAATGTAATGATTTTAAAAACAAATATATATATATATATATTGGTGTATTTTTATAATCATTAAAATAATTTTTTGTTTTATATTAAATTTATAAATTATGTATTATATTTTATCTTTAAAGAAATTTACGATTGTGATAACAACCAAATTATCACCCAACATATTTGAATGCTACAATCACTCATTGATTTTTGTTTTGTTTTGTTTTCTATGGTAGCTACCAATTAATTATGATACTCTGTGGAAAAAAAACATGTCACATGTTATTTTCTATATTAAAACAAGAGTAACTAATATTCATGATGGATGCATAGTATTAAATTCGTATGGAATCCAACAAATTACCCAAGGCAATATTGACTATAAAAAAATCTGTAGTGTTGATTATGAGAATCATACAAAATTAGGTGAAGTCAGGAATGAGAGTATTATAAGAGGGAATTTATATGTAATTACGTGTCAAACAAGTTTTATTTTCGTTCATTCTCCTTTGTTCCGATTTATAAAATGACATCTTAAGAGACAAGAATATTAAAATTGAAAATGAGAAACGAAAAAGCTAAAGAGAACGAGAAAGCAAAAAGATGGTCAAGCTTGAAATTAATTATCTCCGAAATTAAAATATGAGTACTATTACCTAAACAAGCTTGTTTATATAAATAAATATGACACTATTATATTATTATACTGTCTTATAATTTTACAAGAATAAAAGAAAATAAATGATATAAAACTATGATAGTAATATAACTTTATCACAATATTTTATTTGAAAGTTTTTATTTCTACAAAGTTATATATATATATATATATTGAATAATATTGATATCAAATATTGTTATTCAAAAGATACATAAATAATGTTGATATCTGATTTTTGTCTATGAGATGTCAACACATGATTTACTTTTTTGTGGGATTAAATCTGTCAAGATCCATGTCCTTGAGCTTATAGAATATCCATGAGTCATTCACATGCACAATAATTCAAAATTCTTTTTTAATAATCTGGTAGTTCCTATAATACAAAAATAGATCAAGGGTGAATGTTGCCCGACGACAATGCTTCGATGCTTAAACCAGTAAAAATAATTATCTTTTAAATTAAGGTGGTTGTATTTAGGGTTTCTTGAAAAATAAACAAAAATAACAACTTTTGAAGCTTTTTTCCTTATTGCTTTTTGAAAAAGTAACAACCAAGGATTAGAAGAAATTTTGGATTTTCTCTCTTCTATTTTAGCCATTGTGTATAGGTTGGAAACTTTTCCTTATTGTAATAGGAATTGAATTCTTACCAAAGTTATCTTTTAATATGATTATGATACATACTTGGGCGGGAGTTCTTCTTACCTTTCACTTCCTTTTGTTCTCATTAGGTAAAATTAAGAGTTTGAGTTATTAAGAGTTTTACTAAAATTCTAAGTTTTTTAAAGATGTCAGAATTTCTCACAAATATGACTTGAGGACATCTTTTAACTGTTCTCGATATTTTAGCCTCCTTATATAGATGAGAGTTAATTATATACTTTGAAAGTATATTTTGATAATAGCATGATTTATCTTTAATCTGAATATGTTAATTTATGATAGTTAGGATAAACACTATAACTCGACTCTTTTTCATTTTAAAGATAGATTCTAACAAAGGTAGTCTTGTTATATTTTCGTGGATCATTTTTGCTGACATAAAGATAATTTAAATGACGAGGAATATCATGACCTAATAGCAATTCTTCAATTTTCGGTATCAGCGAGTTTCGAATTTAATGCTAGAAACTGAAAAAGTTGTTTCTTTCTCTCTCTTTTATGTCGTCAAATTTCTTCCCCGTTTATTTATGGCTCAAGTGGGTCCTTTGCAATTTTCCTCTGTTTTGGTATTCTCCTTTTGTCCTCGGCTACCGAGACGTTACAACAATTGAAAAGCCATTATGCTAAGTAACTGAAGGGTTGTTTGGTGACTAATTAAAAGGTCGCACGGCTTCGAATGCTCTGCCACTTTGCCCCCCACGCACATGCTAACGTGATTATTACGCTGTAGGTGTGACATTTTCCTAACAAATAAGCTCATTACATGTGGCCTCTATTGTGGATTCCAAATGCGGAAGCTACAACAATTTAATGATCCTTGCAGAAAAATATATATGTATATATATATATAAATTTTAATAATTTTTAAACATTTTAAAACAAAAATCAATAAAGGTTAAGAAACCTTAACTCAAAACTTAATTTTTAGATTAACTTGTTGTCTCAAACTAATCTCCAAACGCACACCAAATTAATGACAATAATTTTAATTATGTGTTGGGAGACTTGAAATAAGGTTTATTAGCTTCAAATAAGCCATGTATATTTTTTTTTTTTTACATTTAGAAAAATTTTTCCTTACTAATTTAGAATGTAAGAAATATATGAAATATATTTCGTCTTTTTCTTTCTTTCTTTTTTTCTCTCTTTTTTACTTGTATTTTGAAAGTAAAATTTCTCAAACTTATTCAAAATAGCCATTGGAAATTCAAAACCCTTAACCCGACTTGTTTTTATTTTCTTTTAATTAAGATAACACTTACACTCATTGATAGATTTCAAAATTCATCAAAATTAATTAATACAAATTAATTGATATTATCTAATATTAATCAAATTTATAAATACTCATTGGTAGATTCCAAAATCCATCTAAAGTCAAATAATACATATTAATTAATATTATTCAATATTTATCAAATTAACAAATACTCATTGGTGGATTCCAAAATCCATCTAAAATCAATTAATCCAAATTAATTAATATTATTCAATATTAATCAAATTAATAAATACTTAATGAATAAAAAATGTGGGACAATAATAAAATTAATTATCATTACATATAATAATTAACAATAATTATTTGACTTTCAAACAAATAAAATAATATTAAATAAAAGTAAATATTTTTCATATTAATTAAATTAAAAAAATAATTTTGGTCATCCATTTAGTGATGGATGGATAAGAATTTAACAAGATCTTAACACTTGGCAATATATAATACATCAAATTGTCAAGTGTTAATAAGATATCAAAAAGTAATAATTTAATAATTAATAAAACAAATATTAACTATATCAATCTCTCGTATATCTGAAAATCATATTTACAATATTACAGAAATTTAACGGAATATTTCTCAAACTTATTGGTATTAACGCTTCATTACTAGGAAATTTATTCATTATACTAAAGAATAAAATTGCATTTCTATCAATATATTAGAGAAATTTAATTTTCGTCAATACGAAATATCATTGACTAACTTTATGATATTTATTATGCTTATTATCAACTATCAGTTAATCTATGTGATCCTTGGATTCACCGTGAACTGGACATGAGCCAGTACAAACCTTTTCGCATCATTTCGGTATAACTCATTATAATCAAAGTTTTCAATGATCATAAGTAACTTATAATAAGATATCATAACCCTTAGAATACAAAAAATATATTTTGGATAAACCTATATAGTCGTACTTACGTGTAGTAAAATCTCTCAGCTATCAACTCTTAATCGAGTGCGGGTCATAGTGTCGTCAAACCTTTAATTTGATCATAAGATTAGAAACTCAATCATATATGGAATTTGCGTATCCGCAAAACTCATTTTTGGAAACCGCGTACTCTGCCAGAAATTTGATTCCTCCGTATAACCGTCTCACATAAGATCTCAATCTCAAATATCTGAGCCAACAGATTCCATATTGATAATCACATGTTCTCCTACAATAAGAACAGATTGTCATTAAGTTTCTTTCACCAGACGTGTCTAGCCTGGTGCGATATACACAAGTAAACGACGTGCCTCAATGCGAAAAGTAACCGTGATACCTTAGGTCAAAAGACTAATGGTACACTAGTACGGCTGTAGGACATATCATTGACTGTGAATAATCACTCATGTTATTTGTCTCGTTTGGTCACGTTTAGTAATACATTCTCAAACTCATTACCTATATTTACGCTCTTGTGACATAAGACGTCATTCAACTATTAGCTTTGAATACTAATTAGTGACAATAAAAAACATGTCAGTCATATAATATTATTGTCATTTTATTTAAATTAGAGACTATATACTCATGCCTACAACTTTTACAAATAAAACATCGATATACAATACATCATGAGATCTCATTTTACATTAAATATAAAATTAAAATTAGTAACTGAACATATGTAAAATAAAATAATTATCATTTTATTAATTTTAAACAACTTTACAACTAATTATATTTATATATATAAATACACACACTCACATATATACTAAAGAGTAATATTTTTGAACTGTATAACACGATTTGTTCTAGAGCATATCTCCAAAAGCCTCATCGTTGGCTTAGATTCATTCTCATTAGCCGTATAAAAGAAACTTTCTCTTTTCTCTCCTCACACTTCTTGCATTTCCTTCGACTTTAAAGGGAGAACACTCGCTATTTTAGTATGAGAAAAGTAAAAAAAAAAAAAAAAAAAATTGATTTTTCTACATTCAGTATGTCTTTAATGCCATTTCCTGCTTCTAGTTGATCATCCTTCGCTTCACCGCCATCTTTGCTGCTATTACTTCAATCTAGGTTGGCTTTTTTGTCTGTTCTTTGATTTATTTTTGCCATATTGCATCTTTTTATGGGTTTTATTTTGTTTTCTTGGCATATTATACTTGTGTGTTCCTGGGTTTATGTTTTAATTTGCTCCATTTCTGTATTTTTGCATTTTTTGGTTTTCGTTGGGTTGTGGTTGTTTTGAGTGCTAGAAGTCTGCGAATATACGTGCATGTCCATTGGAATTATTTTTTTTGTGCTCAGCTTGCCGAGGACTTTTATGAACTTATTCTTTTTACTCTTAAGAAGGTAGTATTAATTTTGTTATATTCGCCATTTTAATGGTCGGTTCATTTTTATAGATGTCTGACCAGAGAAAAGTATCTTCTAGTTCAAACTTTGATGACATATAGGACCAGATGTCCCCCAATGAGAGGGAAAGAAGTGTTAAAGCCCCGCTAAAACCTTCAACACTAAGGATTTTAGAAAATAGAATCAAACCTTTAACCAAGACTGTTGAGGTCATCGACCTCGGTCTATCTAAGAACGACGATGAGCACATTGAAAGTGTAAGTAAGGTTCTTGAAGTTGAAAACCTTGTTACAGAATTCGAAGGCAAGGAGCCTGAGGATACTAAGGGATCCATAGGTGAAGCATCCACTAGTGCATCCGAGGAATATAGGTCTCAAACCGTCTCTCTTTATTATTATAGGAATAACAGTCCTTATGAGATAAACTAGTATCAATATTCCCTGACAATAGATGACCTAAAATATCTTATGAAGTTGTACACATTTCCTAATGATATCTTTCTCAAACTACCTAGGAAGAGAGAGTACCTAAGTAACCCAGCTGACAGGGTTTCTTGATACTCCCCTTCCGAGGCATATGACTAGTTCACAAAACTCACTCAATAGGTAGTGTATTAAAACTTCCTTATCTTCTCATCTTTCTTTATGAATTTTATTTACATTTATGTTGTAATTCTCAGCTCGCCCATGGGTTAGCCATGCATCATGACGGGTCGATAGTCGCCTTCAAGACAGTGGTGAAGTCCTTAAATATCTCAAAAATAAGTTAATTAATAATTGAGGATGCCTTAAAAATTAACTTAATAATCAACCAAGTAAATATCATATGCCTTAACTAATATCCGAGGACACCTTAACTTAATAATCAATTAAGTATATGTCCTCTGTCTTAATTAATATCCAAGAATGCTTTCATAATTAATAAACGAGGACTCCTTGATGATTGTCTAAATAATTAAGTAAATGTCATCTGACTTAATTTATAACCGACAACATCTTGATAATTAACAAAATATCCTCTATTTTTCTTAGTTAAAAGTTGTAGACATATTCTTAAATCAATCAGGCAACTATTACGTAAATTTTCTTTTATTTACATGATTAATAGCCGAAATCATCTTACCTTCTCAGCAAGGAATGTGCTACTCAGGAGTGTTTTCATTTCTACCCTTAAGCACCTTTCGAGATCATACTACCACTTTGGTAGGAAAAGAGCTGCTAAGGGGTATTTCTATTTCTACCTTTGAGCGCCTTCTAAGATCATCCTTCCTCTTGATAGGAAAGTGTTGCTCATGGGTGTTTTCATTTATACCCTTGAACATCTTCTAAGATCATCTTGCCTTTTAAGTAAGGACAATGCTTCTCAAAGGTATTTTCATTTCTACCCTTGAGCATCTTCTGGGATCATCATGCATCTTCGGTAGGGAAAGTATTGCTCAAGTGTATTTTTATTTCTACCATTGAATGTATTCTAAGATCATCACGCATTCTCAACAAGGAAAGTGATGGTTAAGGGTATTTTAATTTCTACCCTTTAGTGCCTTTTGAGATAATCCTGCCTCTTCGGCAGAAAAAGAAAATGTTACTTAGCGATATTTTAATTTCTACTCTTGAGTGCCTTCTGAGATCATCATGCCTCTCAGGCATGGAAAGTGCTACTCAAGGGTATTTTCATTTCTACCCTTGAGCGTCTTTTGAAATCACTTAACCTCTTCAACAGGAAAAGTGCTACTTAA
Organism: Cedrela odorata; assembly: GCA_035584115.1. Classification (NCBI taxonomy): domain Eukaryota; kingdom Viridiplantae; phylum Streptophyta; class Magnoliopsida; order Sapindales; family Meliaceae; genus Cedrela; species Cedrela odorata. Next base: position 8,096 of record JAXCLQ010003056.1, read on the forward strand.
GGGTATTTTAATTTCTACCCTTGAGCATGTTTTAATATCGAACTTTGATCCTATCCTTTAGGTGTTTAACAAGAGAACTCATCATATGTTTAAGAATGTATGACTGGAATATAAGTTTTATTAAATAAAAATTTTCATATTTACATTAACAAAAAATGATGTTCTACTGATAATATATCTTAAGCATATCTATATTTCAAGGTTTCCTTAGAACCCTACCATCTGGATATCTTAAGTGATATGCTCTTAATTTGTCCATCATTGTTATAGCATTGTAGGTTTGGTTATATCAGTCAAACTAGAGTTGCAAGATTGCATAAAAAAAAAAAAGGTTACTTGAAATTGATTATGAATTATATGCTACTTGCAAATCATGTTTAGTTAATAAGATGACCAAATCACCCTTTAAAGGAAAGGGACAACATTCAATGGAATTACTAGAACTCATATGTATATGTTCATATGTCAATTTATATAAAGGGTAGTTATTCCTACTTTATAACCTTCATTGATGATTATTCACTTTATAACCTTCATTGATGATTATTCATATTTTGGTTATATATGCTTGATGAAGTATAAATCTAAATCTTTTAAAAAGTACAAAGAATTTAAAAGTGAAGTAGAAAAATAAATTGGTAAAAGTATTAAAACACTAAGATTTGATCGACATAGGGAATACTTGAGCTATCAGTTTCAATATTATCTTTTAAAAAAATGACATCATAACATAATGGACTCCACTTAAAACACCACAACATAATGGTATCTCTGAAATAAAGAATCGCACCTTATTAGATATGATATGATTAATGATATCAAGCACAGACCTTCTATTGTCGCTCTGGGGACTGGTATTGGAAACTACTACTCACATGCTAAATAATGTTCTATCTAAATTTGTTAGCAAAACCTCATATGAGATTTGAAATGGCAAACATCACAATCTCAACTTTTTAAAAGTTTAAGGTTATGATGCTTATGTGAAGCAAATGCCTAGTGACAAATTAGGTGTAATGTCGATAAAATGTAAATTTGTGGGGTATCCAAAGAAAATAAAAGGATATTATTTCTACCTCCAAAATGAACAAAAGGTGTTAGTTTCACGAGATGCTACTTTTATTGAGAAATAGTTTTTTCAAAAAAAGATAGTGGAAGTAGACTTGAACTTAATGAAGCATGAGAACCACAAAAAGACATTGAATCGCCTTTGGCGCACAACCATTTAATACTAGAATAGCTACAAGGAAATGAACTTTATAGATCTAGTTGAATACCTCATGAACTTCATAAATGTAGATTTCTCATTGAAGATGATCTTAAACTAATCATTGAAAACAATGACCTAACTAGTTATAAAGAGGCAATGTTAAACATTTATTCTGAAAAATGGCTTGAAACCATGAAATTCGAAATAGACTCAATGCATACCAACCAAGTTTGTAATTTGGTAGATCCATATAAAGGGATAACACCCATTAGGTGTAAATGAGTATTTAAGAAAAGATAGATGTAGATGGTAATGTACAAACTTACAAGGCTAAGTTAGCTGCAAAAGGTTATAGATAAATTCAAGTAGTTGGTTGTGGTGAAAAAATTTCGCCAATTGCCATGTTGAAGTCTATTATGATTGTGCTTGCAATAACTACACACACTGTAATTATGAAATTTGGTAAATGCATGTCAAAACCACTTTCTTTAATGGAAATCTTCAAAAGGATATGTATATGATACAGCATTAGGGTTTCATTAATAACGAAAGCATAAGTAAAGTATGTAAGTTATAAAGATCCATTTACAGATTAAATAAAGCATTTTGGAGTTGGAATTTTTGTTTTGAAGAGATAATCAAATAGCTTGATTTTATCATAAAGGAAGATAAGCCTTGTGTCTACAAAAAGATTAGTAGGAATGCAATCTATTCATAATATTATATATATATATATATATACATATATATGACATATTAATAATAGAAACTTTAATTTGTTAAATTGTGGTATATAAGAACTTTTCCATAAAAGATTTGGAAGAAGCAACTTATATTATAAGAATAAAGATTTATAGAGATAGATCAAAGAAGGTTGTTATGCCTCTCACAAATTGTGTACATAGATAAAATTCTTAAAAGATTTAATATGGAAGATTCTAAAAGAGGTTATTTACCTATGAGATAAGGAATCTATCCATCTAAAAAGATGTGTCCTAAGACTCCTGAAATGGTTAAGCACATGAAACAAAAATATCACATATGCTTCAGTTATAAGATCTGTCATGTATGTTATGTTATGCACAATGTCTGATGTATCATTTGCTCTAAGAGTTTGGAGTAGATATTAGGTTGATCTAGGCAAATGTCACTAGATAGCTATCAAGACTTTTCTTAAGTATTTGAGAAAGACTAAAGATAATTTTTTGATATATGGAAAAGGTTTTAAACTGAAAGTGTTGGGATATTGTGATGCAAGCTTTGAGTTTGACAAAGATGATTTCAAATCACAATTAAGATATTTATTCACTCTATTTAAGGCAGAATTAGTTGGAAAAGTTTCAAACAAACAACTACAACAGATTCAACAAATAAACTCATGTCTATAGCTACTTCATAAATAGCTAAAAAAGTAGTTTGGATCAAGAAATTCATCACAAATTTGGTGTGGTTCTTGACAATCACATTCTGCTTATGATATATTATAGGTCTATAACCCACAAACCATGGAATCAAGGTCTCGCTAAAGATTAAAACATATATTTTGGTGGTACCACTTGATTATAGAGATAAACGAGCGTTGTGACTTATAGATAGAGAACATACCCACTAAAGAGAATTAAGTAGATTCTTACTAAGTCACTGACCCAGCGAAGCATGATTTACATACTAAATTGTTTGGTGTAGAGTATCATCATGATTGGCTCTAATGCAAATGGAATATTGTTAGTGATATATCTTATGTCCATTTAAATTTATATATAAAATCACCTATCTTCATCAAGATAGTAATTATAGCACATGCTAGTTAAGGTGTTCACTTAGTCTAACACATAAATGCTTATTAGAGAATAAGTATATCGAATTAGCCTATAAGAGAATCCATGTGAAGTGATTATCCACGTGATTACAGTATATCTCTTTGTAACGATGGTATGACTGGTATGACTGGTATGACTGATCCTTAAACTTGAGATCTCTAAGAATATAGTGTGTGGATCATTTATGCTTTGACATTATGTCTTCACCATCCGATGAGGGATTGGGTATAGGATATTGGTTAGGCAATATGAGACATATATAGGTTTTAAGGGATCAACAAAGGATTCACCATTCTTGATAATTAGAGAAAAATTCAAGTTTAAGCACGTGTTACATAAGTGATAACTTAAACTCATAGTCATTGTGAGAAAGTTCCGAAAGGAGTTTTAGAATATTACTACAACCATGACTATTGGAGTTGACACTTTCTATACTCTAGATTAAGGTGAAATATAGTTATGGCGAAAGCATTATATCTTACAGTAATCGTTTATGGAATACGTTTCATGAATTAATATTCTTTCTTAATTAGTGGGACATGATTTATTGTTAGATGTCACTCTTTATCTATAGAAATGGTTTCTTGATAGTTAATTAAGGATAAATTAATTGTTAATTTATTTAAGTTTATTAAATCTATAAGTATGTCCATTACCAACATCAAAAGGTACCTATTGGGTCACATACTAAAAGGTGTTAAGGAATTAAGGTTAAATTATATAGATAAAAGATTAAAGATTTAATTTTTAAGTTCATAAATTTTAAGAATTTATTTAATAGTTTTGGAAACTATTGAGGTTGAATTATAATTATGCAAAGTGTTTGTATTTAATAATAATTATTTAATTATAAGTTTCCTAATTTGATTAGGATGATATAATTTAACTAATTAGATTAATTAATATTATTTAATTTAAAGAGAATTACTAATAAAATTAAGAATTCATTTAGTTTAGTAATTTTTCTACATGAATTAAGATTTGAAAAGTTAAAATATGAAACTTATATCAACTATCTTTTAGCCTAAAAATCATGAGAATGAAAAAAAACAAGATAATTTTCTTCATGAGTTGAGAGAAAATAATTTACCTTGGCTAAAATTTTTAAAAACTCAAAACCCTAATTTGTCTATTTTTAAGAACTAGCATTCAATAAAAGACACTCTACATAATCAAAATTTAAGAAAATCTTAAAACTTTAATCATTTACCATGTGTGGATTACCCTTATAGACTACACACTTGAATGATTAATCCAGAAAAGAATCTCGTGCAGTCTCAGTACTTTGGCCATAACTTTCAGCTCTGATATAGAACTAATGCATAATAAATGGATCCTTGGATAAGAATCAAGAAAAATTTTAATATTTCACTATTTGTATGTTTTTGATTTCATAACACATAGGTGATTTTGTTTCCTTCTGGTGAGACAAGAACCATTTTAGCACCCCTTTCCCCCTTGAAAGTTAAATGTTTTATCTACAAATAGCTTCTACATGAATGTATCCTATACTTTCTTCTCAGGTTTTATGGTAGAAACGTTCATTACTCCTCTTCAAACTAAGTTCTAAGTTACTGAATGCCTAGCCTTTGATGGTTGTTCCAGTCGATATTGGATGTCAAATTCGTTGAGTTCTATGGTTTATTTTACTAATCATCTGAACATAACTCATCGGTAATACATTTGCCTTAACGGCTAATCAATAAGGACCACGATAGGATGAGCCTGGAAGTAATGTCTTAACTTCCTTAATACTACAACTAATGTTAAAGCTGGCTTTTCTAAGAGAGAGAACCTAATTTTTATATTAACCAAAGCTTTGTTGGTATAATACACTAAGTTCTGAATTTTCGCTTCTTTTTTTACTGATACTGAGCTGATAGCATTTTTAGACATTGCAAAGTAAAGTTGAAGTTCATCGCCAGTCTCTAGTTAAACTATTAGTGTTGTGCTTGAAAGACAGGATTTTAATTCCCGTAAAGCCTTTTCAAACTCTTCGGTCCATTTCATCCCCTTCCTATTCTTCTTCATGACTTGGAAAAATTTGAAATAATGAACACCAGATTTAAAGATGAGATGGTTTAATGTCTCGCTACTCTTTCTACTAGACTTTAAATGTCTTTAAAAGTCTTCAGAGTTTTCATGTTGATGATTACTTTAACTTTTTTCGGGTTTTTCTTTATCCCTCACTAGCTGACCATAAATCCAAAAAATTTGCATGGGCTAAACTCGAAGGCGCATTTTACTAGATTCAGCCTCATTTTGCATCTTCTAAGTAAGCCAAAGGTTCTCTTTAAGTCATCCACATAGTCTTATGTTTTTTTTTTATTTGGTGATCATGTCATCTACGTAGACCTCCATAGTTTTTCTAATAAGGGCTAGAATACCTTATTCATTAGTCTCTGATATGTTGATCCAACGTTCTTTACCCTAAAGTACATTACCTTGTAGAAACATAACCCTTGGTCTGTGATAAATGTTGTTCTTTTTTGGTCATTCTAAAAATTTTTAATCTGATTGTATCATAAGAATGCATAAACTAAATAGCCCATGGCATATTGTTGAGTCGACTAACAGGTTAATTCGAGGTAAAGAAAATATGTCCATGGGAAGAGCTTTGTTTAAATTCGTAAAGTCTAAGCATATCCTTCATTTGCCATTAACTTTCATTACGAGGATTATATTTGTTACCCATTTAGGCCTAATGACATCGTATATTTCTTAATTAAAAGTCATTCGGCTTAAACTTTTGTTCTATTGCTAAGCAATAAGATATTATCATCGGGTTGATCCCTGGCATGTCTTTATGAGACTAGGAGAATATATCTAAGTACTCCTTTAAGACATCACTTATCCTTTTTTTCCTCTTCTTCGTTCTAATGGGTCCCTATTCTAATGTTTTGGTTAGGTCTTCAGGGTTTAGTTGTACCTCTTTTAACTTTTCCATGGGTTATGTTATCTTTAGCTCATTGTTTTTCCTAGAATCATCAACTAGATTGGGATTTATCATGGATATATAAAAAATTTCTTTACAGTGATTGTATAGTAACTCTTGGCTTCCCTTTGGTAGTTAGAAACTACCCTAACCTCTTCTCTTGCTGGAAACTCTAATTTCATATAATGGATAAACATTGTTGCCTTTGTATTCCTTATGAAAGGTTTTTCCATCAATATTTTGTAAGGCATTGGTGATCTACTACAACAAAATCGACAATCATAGTCTTCACATGAGGTTTTTATACCATAGTGATAGGTAATTGAATAGTTCACAAAGGCGTCACACAATTAACTTTGAAACTATATAAGGGTGTTTGTACTTTTTCCAACCTCAAATCCTCTATCTTCTACACGTCTAAAGTATCATTCAATAGTATATCAACAGAGATACTTGGATCGATGAATACCATGTTTAATTACATTTCTACTACATTGATTGTGACTACCAGAGCATCGTCATAAAGATAATTCACCTCAAGGGCTTCTTCTTCAATAATTGTTATTAATATTAAATTTATCCTCGATTTTTTACTTGCTTATATATAAAAGACATTATTTTCCCTAGTTCAAGGTCCTAATGAATATCTATAGTAGTTTTTCCAAGCTTAATTTGAGTCCCCTGCTAGTGTTGACCCTCTAACAATAAACCATTATGTGTTAGGCATTGGTTCTCCTTTCCTCATCATCAAGATCGATTATTTCCTCTCTTTTCAAACTCGGCTTTGCCACATATTCTGATAGATAATTATTTTTTATCATTATCTACACTTGCTCCTGTAAAGTCCAGCAATCCTTTATGGTACATCCATAATCCTAATAGAAGGCGTAAAACTTGGTTTTGTCCCTCCTTTCCTATGGTATTCGAGACAATCTCTGCTTAATTAGCATGTTTCGTCTTTACAAATATTCTAAGATTTAAGCAAACTAAGTATTAAGAGGTGTACAGGTTGTCTCGCTAATGATTCGGAACAACTTGAGTTCTTTATTTGCTTTAGAAAGATGAGTAAAAAGTGGTGATGGTCGCTCCAATGTTCTTCTAATCAATTATGATTGTCTATTTGGTTTTTATCCTCGAGCTATATTTGTAACCTTTGACTTTCATCCGACCTTTATTCTCATCTCTTTTTTCTCGCCTCATTATCTCTTTGGCATTCCATACTATCTCTTTTTATATTTTTGACCATATTTCTTCATCTCTCCTCCTCTTTCTTTTCTTTAACTTCTTTCTCGACCTCTATGTACACTTGAGTGTGCTTGTAATCCTCTTCATAGTTAGAGATGTTCTTCTCTCTAAGTGTCCACTAAAATCTATCTACCTTCAACCCCTTTTTTCTATCCTTTAAGCGCAATTAGATATCTAAAGGCTTATACTTCAATCACCTTAGCATGGTATTATGCGATAAAGTTTTTCAAGCTTTCATTCTCTCTTTGCTTTATTAGTATCAAGTTGTTCATACTTTCGTAGATATACACGCTCCTTTAAATTGTTGTAAAAACTCTCTACATAGCTAAGAAAATAATGTGATGGTTTCAAATTTAACTATTTATACCAAACTTGTACTTGTCCTTCTAATGTCAAGGAGAATGGTCTGCACACCTCCTCTTCAGTTAATCCTTACATTAGCATCATCTCCCTATATCACTTTAAATGTAAGGTAGGATCAATTTTTCTTATATATGGCCTATCTACAGAATTTTGAATCTCCTTATCCTAACTCCTGAAACTCTCTTTAAGTTTCTATAGCTCGTATATGACATCTTAACCTTGAATTGGCTCTTAGTGCCTCATTTATTTTGTTAAGAAGTATTTTTTCCCAAGCAAAATCTCATCATCTATCAACCTTTGTCTCATCTTCTACTTTTTCCCATCTCATCTCCTATTTTCCAACAAAATATTCCTTACGACATTTGGTGAAAATTTCTTTATAGTTGGTTCTCCTCGATTCTCGACCCAACTCTCATGTGACCTTTGTGTTGTCGCCCGTTATGCTTGTTTGTTTAAAATAGCGATTGTTGTGTAGGCAATCTCAGCTGCTTCCTCTGCTCTTCTTATTCGCCATCTTGTGTTCGAAATTTTTCTTTTTATATTGTTGCCAATTTTGCCGATGGCCTACCTAAATTCTCTTGTGCCTCAGGAAATTCTCTATCTTCACTGCCCATAGTCTCTTCATTTCTTTTATTTTCTCTAAATCTTGATTTTTGTTGTTTCTTACATTACACTTTTGCCTTTGCTACAGTGAATATTTCTTTTACGCTTAAGCCAAAACTTTTTATAAATTCCAACTTTCCTTCATCATGTTTAGTTATTCTGGAATCTCTTATCCACCCACAATTTCATATGTGCGTTCATTTGAGCCACCACTTAGTTCCTCTCGTTCTTCCTTCTCATGTCTTTTTTCTATGCTACTTACTTCAAAACTTACCATATTTCTTGATAATGATAGTGTTTTGTTCAATCCCTACTGACAGTGCCAACTATTGATACCTAATTTCTGTCTGTCAAATGTCAACACATGATTTTTTTTTTTTTGGGGAAAAAATCTATCAAGATCCACGTCATTGAGCTTCTAGAAAGTCCTCAAGTCAGTCGAATGCATGATAACTTAGAATGTTTCACTAATAATCTAGTAGTTCTTGTAAGACAAAAACAGATCAGGGGTGTCGATTGTCTAGTGATAACCCTCCATGCTTAAGTTAGTAAAAAGGGTTATCTTTTGAATTGAGGTGGTTGTATCTAGGGTTTCTTGAAGAATAAAAAATAACAATGAAAATAATAACTCTTGGGACTTTTTCCTGATTGCCTTTTGATAGAGTAACAAGAAATGATTAGAAGAAATTTTGGATTCCCTCTTTTCTATTTTAACCCTTATTTATAGGTTTTAGACTTTTGCTTATTGTAGTTGGAGAGTTAAATTCTTAACAAAATTGTCTTTTAATAGGACTATGATAAATACCTTGGCTACAATTCATATCTTTCACTTCATTTTGTTCTCATTAAATAAAATTAAGAGTTTAGCTTATCAAGAGTTCTATTAAAACTCTAAGTCTTCTGAAGATGCCTTCATAGAACATTATTTCTCCCAAATATGACATGAGGACATCTTGAACTATCCACAGTCTTTTGGCCTTTTTATGCTAAAGAGGGCTAATCTTATACTTTAAAAGTATAATTCGAAGATAGCCTGATTTATCTACAATCTAAAGATACTAACTTCTAACGAGGATAGTCTTGTTGCGCTGATGTGAACCATTTTTGCTAACATGGAGATGATTTGGCTGATGAAAAATATTATAATCCAACAAGCAATAATAAAATAATATCAAAAATGATAATAGAGAATAAGTAAAGGATAGAGTTTTATTTACTTAAATTTAGAAACAAAAATGTAAGGTAGGTATCAATTTTGAGACCTCCCTAACCTATGAAGGTCTCAGGCACAACATAGAAGAGGTCTCAGATATATAATACAGTTTAAGTTCATCTCAGGTAAATGAAAAGGTCTTAAGTAAAGACTTTCGAGACCTCTCAACAGTTGCGTATCAATAAATGATTCATCTTCTTTTCAATTTCTTTTCGAATCATTCCATAATAAGAATTCATAGTCTAGTAGATGTATTTTGCAAATAGGCCTCTTTCCATAATAAAGATTCATTGCTTGATAGATATATTCTGCAAGAAAGGCTCAAGATCCTACAAAATCCAAAAAATCGATGCTCATAAAGTTGAATTTTCATGATCCCCGGAATCTAAATATGTCTGGAATTATTATTTTCAGATTTTGTAGAATCCTACTTAGTTTGAGACTTAAAAAAATGACATATAAAAAGAGAGCCAAAAACAACCAAGTACGCATAATAACCATACTTTAGGTTTGAAACATTAACTTAACTGTGTTTAATTATTTTTGTCTTGCTCTTTTTCTCTTAAATATGAAATAAGTAAAACCCTGACTTAAACATCAGAGGGTTTTTGACAGACCACTAGCTTTTACCCCTTTAGATTTCATTGTCATTTCAGGTGGAACGACGTCCAAGCAACGGAAGAAGATTAACGCTGGTGCAAAGAGTCCTCAAAATGATTTTTGCTCATCAATATTTGGCGCCGTCTATGGGAAACTTGATCAAAAAGCCAAAAATAACAGCAATCAGAAGAGCTGCCATGGCAACAACATGAACTTATGCAACCAGAAATCGAATAACCACAAGGGAAAATCCCGAAGAAAATTCCCTCAAGGTGACAACAACAATTAACTAAAGTGGTGACAATCCAACATCACCCTTGGAAGGCATAAATCATGATTCAGAAGCTTCATTCTAGCATTAGAATCTCTCTAACCCAAGAGACACAAAAACCTCCCAATGGGTTCAAAGGTTAGCTGATAGTGAAAGACAACATGCAGAAAAGGATCAACAAATTCAGATGTTGGCAGATAAAGTTACAGAGACGAAAAGAATGCTTTAAGCCGATTCTCATAGGCTAAGAATGCCCATACCATCAGAAATCGTGGAAAGCAGTATTTCAAGCATCCTAAATACTAAGTATTATGATGCCAATTCCTAGCAAAATACCACCAGGAAAAGGTACATTGCCATGGAGAAAAGAAAGAGAAAAGTCTCTGGTTATCCTCTAGAAATGTTTTAAAGTGGTCACTTTTAAGTTTATGGGTGAATCTAATCCCGAATCCTAGCACTCCTCAGGTGATCCAGTAATAATTCAAAAGCGTAGGCTAAAAAGTAATTCAAGTTCAGAAGACATAAGAACATTCTTTAATTAAAAACGTCAAAAAAAGAAAGAGGGCTTTAAACGAAGCCCATCTCAGGGAAGAGAACGCGTTGAAAAGGTCAAAAATCTGGAAGCTTATATCAGAAGGCTAGTATAGGGGTTGGAGGACCAAAAGAAACGAGAGCGAAAAAGGAAAATTAATTGGCATATCGTTCAGGTTTACAACCTAAGTCCCCGTTTTCCCAGTGGATTCTAAGCCTTGTTCTTTCCAAAAAGTTCAAGATACCCTAAATAATTCCCTTCACAGGAAAAATCGATCCATCCTTACATATAGATATCTTTAAAGAGATAATGTTGATACAAGAGCTAAGTGAATCTCAAATAGGTCAATTATTCCCATTAACGTTAGAAGGACAAGTAAGGAAGTGGTTCATGATCTTAACCCCTAATAATGCCTATAGTTTCGAGCAACTATATGAGGTGTTCATCAACGAGTTCAAACGGTTACTAGCCTTAAAGCTCTTAGTTTGTTGCTACTCATAAAGTAAGGAGTGGGTGATAGCCTTATGAACTTCGTCAAAAGATATCATGACAAAATTATGGAGTTAAGAGCTTATTATCACTCCCTAGCATTGGAAGGTCTTAGGAAAGGTTTACAAGTATATCGAGGATGGTACGTAATATGAAAATCGTCCGTTACCATCTATGAAGCAATTCAAAGAAAATTTTTGGATGAAATTGAAATTGAGGACTAGGTCGCCTTCAAGCTGAAAGAGGAAAAGGCGATGGGATCAACCTCACATAACGAGAAGCAAAACCTAAAGGCAGATACCAGGAGGAGACGAGATGATAGGAGGAATTTTTGAGATTTCAATAAAAAAAGGAGGTCGGATATTAGAGCAAACCAGAATGACGAATAGAAGGGATGACTTCCCCAGAGAGGACAACATTCACCGAGAAGAGAGGACACAAAAAGGGTAGCCTAGGTCCAAAAGGAAAGAATCTTTCCCACCCTTAAGCACCCCTTTCTCGCAAATCCTCCAGGAAATTAAAAGACGATGAACTATATTGATCGAATCTCGCCCTATAAAAGCCAAACCAAGTGGAAATGCTTAAAACAAGTTTTGCGAATTTCACTAAAGCATTGAACCCTGATAAATGAGTGCTTCGACCTCAGAAATTAGGTCGAAGTCGTAATTCGAAACAATTATTTGCCATATTTCATGGTAAATAATAGGAAAAGACTTTGCATTCTAGATCAAAGGGTCGGGCATGAGAAGACATATAAATATTAGACAATGGTGATCTTTGGCAAAACAATATTGGTAAGAAATTCAAATAGGGCAAAAAAAACTATTCAAAATACTCGTTGCCCAACTCCGCCTTAGATGCTCAAGTCATCAATGTAAAAGCCGAGAAGAAGCAGAAGATCGTCTTAGTCCCGATTATGTTCATAAGTGAAAACAAAGTGGGAGTACATTACCCACACAATGACACTTTGGTGATAACATTAGCAATAGGAACAGCGCAGGTCAGCTGAATATTAGTGGACACGTGGAGCTTAGCTAACATCATCTTAAAATAAACCTTAAATTCCTTGGGAATAGAAAACTTAAGACTGAGACCGGCCGAAACAGCTCTTCATAGCTTTAACAAATCATGCATTTACCCATTAGACACAGTACAGTTGCCTATCACCATGGAAGAAAAACCCTACCAAAAGATTATGATGGTTGAATTTCAAGTAATCAATCTCAACATACCTTACACCATAATTCTCAGAAGTCCGCTCCTCAAGAATACAAAGGAAATGGAAAGCATCCATTATCTGAAACTAAAATTCAAAGCAAGAGAAGGTATTGGTATCATTAAAGGAAGTCAAAAATAAGCTCGATCATGCTTCGCCGCCTCGTCGAAAGGCTCATACTGCCTCTCAAAGCGTCATTGGGAAGAGATTCAAAGAACCAATGACGAGAACTTAGGGCACGAGTGAATAATGGAAAGTTTGAGTAGGGAGGCCCAGCAGAAGAACACGCCACCAATGGTAAAGCTAGTGAAAGAACTAAAATTCGTAATCTTAAACAAGGAAACTCCGCAGAAAAAGTCAAAATCGATTTCATCTCCTTAAAGAGTAGAAGGCAATACTCAAAGATATCTTAAGATAACATATGGATGTATTCCCATGAACACACAAAGATATAATAGGAATTGATCCTCGAGTAATCTCCCATCAGCTTGCAATCAACCTCAAATACAAGTCTGTGAAACAAAAGAGGCGACTTTTCAATGCCAAACAGAGAGAAGCAGTGTATATCAAGGTGGAAAATTTGATGAAAGCAAATTTTATCAAAGAAGTCCACTACTTGAAATAAGTGTCGAATATAGTTATGGTAAAAAAAGGCCAATGGAAAATGGTGGATGTGTGTCGACTTTACGAACCTAAATAAAGCTTGTCCAAAAAACAGTTTTCTACTCCCCAGAATTGATCAGCTAGTAGACTTGATAGTAGGACATGAGCTGTTAAGCTTTATGGACGCATTTTTGGGGTATAATCATATTAGGATGCACGATTCAGATTAGAAAAAAATCGCATTCATAACTGACCAAGAGTTAGATTGTTATAGAGTAATGTCTTTTGGGCTAAAGAACACAGAGGCTACATTTCAAAGATTGGTTAATCGGGTTTTCAGACCTTTGATTGGGATAATCATGGAAGTCTATGTTGACAATATGATTACCAAATCATTAAGGTCTAAGACCATCCAAAATATTTGGAAGAGGCCTTCTCTTATTTGAGAAAGTATAACATGAAGTTAAATCCCGAGAAGTGCGCATTCGAAGTCTAGGTAGGAAAGTTCCTAGGATACATGGTTAGCAAGCGTGGCATCGAAGCCAACCCGTAAAAGATCAAGTCAATATTGGATCTTAAATTTCCTACCATGTTCAAAGAGTTACAGAGCTCAACAAACGATTAGTCACATTAAGTGGGTTCTTTTCCAAAGCAATAAACAAGTGCTTTCTCTTTTTCCAGATTATGAAGAAAGAAAATAAAATTAAGAAGACTGAAGAATGTGAGAACAGCTTCCAAGAACTAAAGAAGTACCTCGCATCGCCACTACACTTAACAAGCCCTAGAATCAGATATGTGCTTTATCTTTACCTTGTAGTGAGTAACCATTCTGTAAGCTCAATTTTGGAAAATGAAGATTTATAAAAAGTTTATCGCCCATTCTATTATACCAGTAAAGCATTGTTAGATGCTGAAACAAGATATTCTTCACCAAAGAAGATTGCGTTGGTGCCGGTAGTAGCAGCAAGGAAGTTGCGACCATACTTCCAGGCTCATCAAGTAGTGATGCTGACAAACTAGCCCTTAAGACAAATTCTCCATCGACCCGACCAATCTAGTCATAGTAAAGTGGTCAATTGAATTCAAAGATATGACATCAGCTATAAACCCAATAAAGCCATAAAGGGACAAGCTTGGCAGATTTTGTGGCAGAAAGGTCAACATCTGAACACCTCCTCGTTAATCAAATTACGGAAGACCCATCAGATCAAGAGCAAGGGAATCCACCCGTCTTAAATATAGCCAAATCGGTTTGGAGTCTTTTTGTCAATGGGTCTTCAAATGCACTAGGGGGAAGAGCTGGAGTTATTCTAGTAAGCCCATACGGAATCGAGGTAATGTATTCCTTGTAATTCAATTTAAATGTCACAAATAATGAGGCAGAATACAAGACTTTGATCGCAAGGATCAATCTAGCTCAGGTTTTGAGAATCACAGGCTTGGACATTCACTGTGATTCCTAACTAATAATCAATCAGATTGACAGACAGTTTCAAGCCCGTAAGAGCAAAATGCAAGCTTACTTAGAAATAGCTAAATGACTCATGGGAACCCTAAGGACGATCACGATAAGGCAAATCCAAAGGTCAGAAAACTCGAGCAAACATTCTAGAAACTAGCCTCTACCTTTAAAGGGAATACTCCAGCCTAGGTACTAATAAAAGTCTTGGAACAAAAAAACATTGATGTAAGCAATAACCAACCCTTTGTAGCCCATCTTGACTCTCATCATTGCTGAATGGAGGAAATAAAGTCTTCTATTCAGAAAAGAAAAACCCCAGATGACATGGGCCAAGCGAGAAGGATTAAAAATATGTCAATAAGATATACTGTCATTGGCAGGGAATTATATAAACGCAATTTCAATATTTCGTATCTCAGATGCCTCGGACCTAAACAAGCAACACAGATTCTAGATGAAATACACCATGGAGTGTGTGGTGGACATGAGGGAGCCCATATGCATAAAGTCCTAAGACAAGAGTATTACTAGCCAACACTCTTAAAAGACGAAGTTCAGGTTGCAAAAACTTATCACGAGTGTCAGATATATGGTAATGTACCAAGACAACCCCTTGAGAAGTTGACGTCCTTGACAAGCCCTTGGCCATTTTATCAATAGATATTATATCTCATTGGCCCTATACCCCTCGCTCGAGCCAACATAAAGTATGCAATAATGGTTATTGATTACTTTACTAAATAGGTAGAAACCGAGCCATTAACAACTATCATCGAAAAAAAAGGTCATGATGTTTGTCAAGCAAAACGTAATTTATCAGTTCAAGATACCTCAAGTTCTAATCATAGATAACGAAAAACAGTTCGAGAACCCGAATTCCAGGGAGTTCTATACAAATTTTTCAATTGACCTCAGGTTCGTGACACTTGCTTATCCAAAAGCCAACGAACAAGTGGAAGTTGCGAATAAAGTAATCAAGAAGACACTCAAAATAAAGCTAAAGGGGCCCAAGGGTGCATGAATTGATAAGCTTTTCGATGTTCTTTGGGCCTATAGGTTCACTCTAAAGGTAGCCACTAGCGAGACTCTCTATTACCTAACCTTGAAAGTAAACTAGTAATTCTCATCGAATTTGACATACTAACTTTCCAAATCAGCAACTAAGATCAGGCAAGCAACTACCGAAATATGCGTTTAAAGTTAGACTTGCTTCAAGAAAAGGGAGACCAAGTAATGATAAAAGCAGCGGCCTACCAACAAAGGGTGACCAAGTCTTATAACAAGAACATTTAGCACCGTACTTTTCAAGTTAAAGACTGAGTCTTGAGACAGGTCACCTTAAACTCCAAAGTTTCAGGAGAAGGTGTTCTCAGGGCTAATTGGAAAAGGCCATAATAAATCACCTAGTTTTTAAGGTCTAAAGTTTACAAGTTAGAATCTCCATACGAAGTAAGGTCAAAAAACCGTAGAATGTCAAATAGTTGAAGCTGTATTATCCCTGAGGATTATCAAAGATTAGTAAAAAAAAATTGCCCTAAAAATAAATAAATTTATTATTAGCAAAAAGACTCCTAATAACAGGGATACACTTATGAGCAAATGATAATCAAGTTAAGGGACAAAGGAATTAAAAAGTCTCGGATAATATTACCCACAATTTGAATAAGCCCCGAGCTCGGCCTCAAGACGTAAAAGAATGAAGTAGTCCCCAGAAATCTATTTCTCTATCATCTCATGATAATATTATCCATAACTCGAATAAACCTTGAGCATGAATTCAAGACGTATAAAAGAGAAATAGTTCTTAAATGATTAAATCCTACGATCATCTAAGGGTAATATTATCTATAGTTTGAATAAGTCCCGAGCATGACCTCAAGACGTAAAAGAGTGAAATGGTTCCTAGATGATTAAGTTTCACAATCATATCAAGGTAATATTATCCATAGCTCGAATAGATCTTGGGAATGACCTCATGACGTACAAGAGCGAAATGGTTCCTCGATGATTAAGTTCCTCATTTATCTCAAAATAATACTATCTATAGCTTGAATAAGTCATGAGCATAACCTCAGAACGTACAAGAGTGAAATAGTTTCTAAATGATCAAAATTTTCTATTCATCTTAAGGTAATACTATCCATAACTTGAATAAGCTATGAGCATAATCTCAAGACGTACAAGAGCAAAATAATTCATAGATGATTAAGTTCCTCATTTATCTCAAGATAATATTATCCCTAACTCGAATAAGCCCTGAGGATAACTGAACGAAACGCGCACCTGGTGAAAAATTCCCATGGCAGCTCCTGAAAGCTACAATCGTCACACAGACTATGCAAATAACTTCCATAAAACCATAACATGTACATATGCATATTTTAACATTTAAACATGTAAATAAAAATAACAAAGATTAGAAGTCATACTTCTTCAAATTGTTACTTGGAAAAGTATGTCAAACTCCTCACTTGCCTCCAAGCGTATCCACACGTTAAATTGGCGAATAAGGTTCCAGTTTTGTGATGGAATTTCTAGCTTTAGATATTAGCTTCACCAAGCTAATACAAGGTTTCTACACTTAGAAAACCTAGCTAACAAATGGAAGAGAAAATGAGTGAAACACCTTTCAATCTCTTTCTTTTCTTCCTATTTCTTTTTCTCTCTTTTGCTTTTTACTTCCTTTGATTTTTGTTCAAAAACAAAGCACACAAAATTGAGTTCAATCTCAATTGATGCTTTAGGAAAATGTAAAAGAAGAAGTAGTATCATTTCTTAGACTTAACTCTTAAGTCTTGCTTTTTTAATTTAATTCCAAATTGAATTAATTCAATTGGTTTCCATCATCACATACGTATAACTTCGACGTGCCTTTTAATTCATTAATTGAATAAAGTTATACCATATGTCAAGCTATCCATGAAGGATTTCAAAATTAATCCAATGAATATTAACTAATTAATGCTTTATTATAATATGTATTAATCATATTAATACACTAATAGAAAGGTAGACACATATATAATTATTCTTACTTTTATAACAATATATACATGTAAACTTTATATAAATATCTTATATTATTATTTTAATAATATAATAAGTAATGAATACATTAGATATTTATGTATTACTTTAATATATAATCATGTAATCATTATATTAGATATTTATTATGATATTAATATAAAAGATATTTTTTATTTTATGATTTCTTTAATCAATATTAAAACATTAAATCTCAACCATTGATTCAAAATAAATGGACAAAGATTTAATCATAAGCTTGACACTTGGCAACATCACATAGTGCGATTTGTCAACTAAGGAACCATTTGATTAAATAACACTTAAATAATCAATAATGAGTAAACTCATTTATTCATTAATATCTTTATATCTTATTAAATATCTTATATATTCATAAATCATATTTATGCTATCCCATAAATTACTAAAATATTTCTCACATATACAGGTGCTAGCATGTCCTAACTGAAAATTTTATTCTTTACAATAAAGAATTAAATTGTTATCAAATCAAAGTACCAGAACAACATCATTAACTTATTAATGATTATTGTATAATAGTAATTACCATCATCATCAAGTAATCGACTAATGTATGTGACCCTTTGGGTTCATTGTGAGCTAGACATGGATAGATACCAATTTTTTTGTATTTATTTGATAAAATTCTTTGTAACTAAAGTTCCCAATGACTATAAGTGACCTCTAGTAAGATGTCATGACCCTCAAATACAAATGAATGAATATTGGATAAACTCATATAGTCGTACATGCATATAGTAAAGTCTTTTTGCTGTCGACTCTCAATCGAGTGTGGGTCATGGTATCGTCAAGCCCCTAACTCAATCATAGAATCAGAACCTCAATCATATACAGGATTCATATATCCACGAAACATTTTTTCAGACATACATGCTTTGACCAAAGACTTTATTCCTGCGTATGACAGTTCTACCTAGGATCTCAAGCTTCAACATCTGAGCCAGCAGATTCCATCACCTATCTTTATACATTTAAACACATTGTCTATTAGTTTCTTTAACCAAACATGGCTAGCTAGATGCAATAAACACAAGTGAATTATGTATTTCAGTGAGGAAGGCAGTCATGACACCTCAAGTCATAGGACCAGTGGTACACTGGTATGACTGTATGACGTATCTTGACTATAGATAATCACTCATATGATTCGTCACATTTAGTCATGTTCAGTAATACATTCAACAACGTATTATCCATGTTTATGCTCTTGTGATATGAGACTCGTCACCCAACTATTAGTATCCAATACTAATCCTTAACAGCATCAAACATACCATACATGCAATGTTTATGCTTATATGACATTACCTCAATAAGGAACTAATTCAGATATATTAAATCATAGACTCTGTACTCATATCTATAATTATAGATATAAAATGACTTTTATATCATTATACATATCTATGATCTCATTCTACATTTTATATACAATTTAAATTAACAATTGAATATGTATAATGATATAAAAGTCATTTTATCAATTGTCTACTAATTTACAATTAATTACAAAAATATATATACATAAGGAATGATACCCTTGAACTATATAACACGATTAGTTTTAGGGCATATCCCCAACAATGAATTTAGAACGTACAAGAGCATAATGGTTCCTAAATAACTAAATTTTACCACCACGTTGAGGTAATACTATCCACTCCCTTCAAATAAATCTTAAGTTAAATTACAAGACAAACAAGAGTAAAGTGGTTCACAATTGATTATGTCATATTTGCATACTGAAGTAATATCATCCACAGCTCAAATAAGTTATGAGCATAACCTCAAGACCTATAAAAACAAAATGGTTCTCTAATGACTACGTTTACTCTTCATCTAGGGTAATAATATCAAAACCTAACAAGCTCTAAGGATTATATCAGGACATAAGAAGGTCGAATGGTTCCCAAATAACTGCGATGAATAAATTCAAGTCATGTTAATAACATCCAATGGCCATTAAAGCCTAGTAATTAAGACATATTACTAGTTAGTATGGTTTTTGCTTAAAGATACCATCTTCAAGAAGAGAATACAAGAAGATTGATTCTTAGTAGCACAAGTTTCATACACTCAGCACAATTCAGTTCAAATCAAGCTCTTTAGAGCATTCATTGACAATGGATAGGTTTTGTAAGTTATGTCAAATGCCAAGCATGAAGAACAAATGGGAAGAAAAAAGATAAAAAGATCCACACAAGTCAGAAGCATAAAATTTATAAGTCCTGACATTAAGTTCATTACATTTTCAAAAAAAAAACTAAGTCTAAGGTTCAATTGGTTGAATCGATTGTGGGGCTAGGCAAATCAAGAAGAGCATCAACCTGGTCACAAGAGAAGCAGGAAAAGCAACCTTGAAACTGTCATAGAGAGGGGCTCCCTCAAAGCAGATGTTATCCTAGAAGTCTTCACCAAGGGGTGAAGGCGCACATCCTAAGGCCTTATATAGCCACGTTAGATCCAAGCCTGGATACCAACCTCGGAACATCTCCCAGGTAAGGTCAATTCCTTCATTAACCTACTCTACAATAGTGGCCTCAACATCCCCATCATCATCTTTAATCTTAGTGGCCAAGAATACAGACCTCTTCCTCTTAGCTTTCAAGTTTTGTTCCAGTTCTTAGAATCTATCCTCAAAGCCTTGGTGAAGCCTCTGACACTCGACCCTAAACTCATCCAAATCAAATTCGAGGGTGCTCATCCTTCTGCTAGACTCCACCTAGGAAGATTTAATAGTGGCAGCCTTAACTTAAAGCTATTACATCTCTTGAGCTCATCTCTCATTTTTAGCTTTGAATTGGGTCCTCTCCATGGCCAAGTTCTTCTCCCTAAACCCTAACCAGGCCATCTCTATTGCCCCCTAGGAAACAACCTCAATGGTCTCTCGATGCACAATGGCAACATACTAAATTTGAACCTATCAACACAAAAATGACCAAACGTCAAGAGAAATAAAAGGAGTATTTTTCTTCCAAACACAAAGTGTCAACTCAGCCACCTTAACAAGTAGTTTACAAGTCCTAGAGGCATGACGCTAGAAAAGGCGTCTAAGTAATTAAGATATATCTCAACCATTTGCTAGTTGATACAGGGAATGAAGTGGGCAAAGAACTTCCTTTTGTTTTTAAAAAGGTCATTTGGGATAAGTTAGGACATCATCCTCATCCACCACAATAACCCTCCTCTTGTACTTCCCTTTATCCACTTTGGGGGCAGGAGGAGATGGTAGGTTCCTTCGGATCTCAACTCCACTGCTAAAAGTTAAAGCTTTCCCAAAACCAGAAGCCCCAGCAATATTTTGGGTAGTAGATGTCCCAGCCATGTTCTCATGGGCAGAATTCCCTGCCTTAGTCCTTAGGGCCTAAAGAGCCCTCTCAACTTTCTTACCCTTCGCCAATTTTCACAATGTATCAAGAGGATTCTGAATTGGTTTCTTTAAGGTCATTTCTCCTGGTGTAAAAGGGTAATACCAAGATTACCTACCATGGTTCAACACAAGAGAGAATAAGAATAAGATACTTACTAGCATTAGCTTTTTTTTAGGCCAATTAGCCTTTGGAAACACAAATATTCACAATACCTTATGAGATCATGTCAGCATCAGAAAAGAGAGACCTTTGGCTGGAGGCCAAAGACCTTGCCATCTCAACCCTCTCTAAATTTCAAGTACGAAGCTCAAGTAAATCACTCCAGGTGATTGCATCCCCAAACAATCTAAGCAACTGGGTGTTATTGTCAGAATTCCAATCACCACCGATAAAAAACTACTTGCTCTTCCAATCCTTATTGTAGGATGGATTACCCATGATAGGATTGCGTTTTCCAGGTTAGGTCTGAAGATAGTACCAACCAAGGTTTTTTATTGAGTTCCTCTTTAACAAGTATACATATTTAATCTCTTCAATTGTGAGAGCAAAATCTAATATCTGACTCTATAAAACGAATAGACCCAACAAAATTCTTCAACTATTAAGGTTCAGTTAGTAAGGGTGATGCTAAAGGACTCAAAAATCCTAATAAAGTAGCCCTGAAATGTGAGTCTGACCTCAAAGTAAAATAGTTTTTCATTGAAAGAGATTTTACCATCATGAGGGCAATTAGGGAGTTCATTCACCTCAAGAAGATAAATTCCCTCTTGAATATTGTAGCAACGAGTATAGGTTTCTAGGTCTGATTCTATAATGGTGGAAGGGAACCAGTCTGCTTCAAAAAGTGTTGTGTATTTCATTGCCTCAGTGATAGGAAGAGGCTTAAAGACAGTGGCTGACTCTTCCTCAGAGTTATTTCCCCTAAAAGTAGTCTCGTTTTCACTTAAAATATAACTAATTTCTGTTCACAAGAGGGAAAAACAACACATCAAGAACTACTTAAGGTCATCAACAACTCATAAAATTTTACCTACGGTCTCTAATCCTAAAAAGATATCCAATGTTTATCTCAAACAACAGAAATACCAAAAGCCGATAAAAAAAAAAGTTCGAAGAATTTAAAGACTTCGAAGAATTCGAAGACTTATCGATTCTTGTTGAAATAGATGAGTAAGTTAAATAGAAGACGATTACCTAAAACTCATAGAAAAATCTTGTTCTTGGCGAGGTTGTTTACAATGAGAAGGTTGCAGCGCAGAATGGAAGTGGTCATGATGTGGTGAGAAGAGAGTTACAATCTAGAACGAAGGCGATAATGGAGCAGCAAAAAAAGAATTGCTGTCTTGAACGAGAACAGCCTTAATAAAGCAAATTAAAACTTGCAATCCATAATAAATATGGAACTAAAGATGAATACATAATCCAAAATCTTTTACGTTCTGAATTAATTACTACCTCTCTTAGAAATAATGGCTTAAAAGTTATTAGACTTAGAATTTATTTTTCTGAGTTCTTCTGCTGCAATGGAAAATCTAAGAAAAAGTCTGAATGTAAAGAAAATGTGAATGAAGGTAGTAAAGGAATGAAAAAAGGGTATTTAAGAGAATAAGGAACCAAAACCGTTGGTAAAAAAATAAGATTTAGGGACAAGATAAAACCACGTGGGATAGAAGATTAAAAGGTAATCATTAGAGTACAAAATAGAGACAATATTCATGAGGGCAAAGGAAATCTTTTGGGAATCGAAGCGATGTTGCCTAGTAATCCAATTGAAGGTAACCACATGGATAGAGGCGTGGGAAATTTGAGTTAAGCATTTAAAGTTTACATATTGGCAAGTCTTTTCAAAATACAACTTTTAGTTTTTGTCAAACAGTTACTCTTTGTCTAAAACTAGAGGCCTTGATGATTAGGAAACGACTTAGGGTATAATAGACCTTAGGCTCTCAAGTAGGTGATGCAAAACCCAAGTTGAAGTCTTAAAAAGGATAGAAGAAATTCAAACTTTACTCAAGCCCAAGGGATCTTAACCATAAAGTGACAAAGACCTTGAGTATTATAGTAAAGGCCGAGACCTCTCAGGTTCATATAAAAGGTTTCGGGTCTGGGTATCAATTTCGAGATCTCCCTCACCTGTGAAAGTCTCAGGCACAACAAAGTAGAAATCTCAGATATACAATACAATCTGAGTTCATTTCAACTAAATGAAAATGTCTCAAGCAAAGACTTTCAATACCTCTCAACAGTTTCATATCAATGAAGGATACATCTTCTTTCTAATTTTTTTCCGGATTATTCCATAATAAGGATTAATAGCGTAATAGATGTATTCAATAAGTATGGCTTATTCTATAATAAGAATCTATAACCTAGTAGATATATTTTATAAAAATAGTCTAAAATCCTACAAAATCTAGAAAACTTATGTTTATAAAGTTAAATTTTCGTGATCCTCGAAATTTAAATACATTTGGAATTATTATTTTTAGATTATGTAGAATCCTATTTAGTGTGAGAAACTTAATAAAAAGCGACATATAAAAAGAAAGCCAATGACAACTAAATATACATGACAATCATACTTTGAGCTTAACACATTAACTTAGTTTTATTTAAACTAATATTATTTTTTCTTGCTCTTTTTCTCTCAAATATAAAAATAAACAAAATCTTAACTTAAGGATCGAAGGATTTTCATGTTATTATCTATTTAGATTTCATTTTAATTAAAGAATTGAAAATGATGATGATTATAATTTATAAGAAGCTCTATGAAATTGATCGGAACCTTCAAAAATGGAAATACACAGCACAACTAATTGCTAACCTAACAATTTGACTTTTAGTGATTTTCTAGAAGAATTAATGAAATTAAAACTCACGTGTCACCAATGCATGAAATTGCTGCTTTAAATTATATAATATATATATATATATATTATTACGTGGAAGACAAAATTAGGGCAAAGACAGAGGGAAAAGCATGCATAATTGTAATTTTTAATCACCTATTCAGATCGAAAAGTCAAAGAAAATGGGTCCTAATTCTTCCAATCATATCATATATATTCCCTACACCCTTTTTAGAATAGTGTTATGTACGTACCCTTTTCTTTATTAATTATTTACTTCTCAAAGACGATAGATAGCTAAATTCCAACTTCACTTTTTTCATTTTCCATGCATTAAAATACAAAAATTATTTATTATTATTATTATTAAATATAATTTACGGTCTAGATTTACCCAAGGCCTTTCATTCTCTAGGTAATTCTCTCTTTAAATCTATGTGGGTGCCAACTGCTAACGAGCTAGCTAGCTACTTCATACTATCGATTTCTTTCAAGAAGTGCTTTGAAATTTCTAAAGCAGTTTTTGTCTCACATATTCTTGGTGATGATATCATGAAGTACTGGTCACTATAACCTTCTTAATTTGCCGTCAACAAAAATAGGTATATTAGGTAAGTTTTGAGACCTTAGCTCAGTTTTTAGTTTTTAAATTGTGATTTTTTCAAATTTATGCAGGGATAAAAATAAATAAATAAATAATACAAAACTAATTTTAAGATTTTAATTTTAAATTAAATTTTGATAACTTAATAAATTATTTGTGTCGCCTATTTCTAAACTGCGTATATTCGTGAAAATCTTTTATTTTGGAGAATTTGTAAAATTTATAGCACTTTTGTGAATTTTAAATTCTTATATATATATATATATAATAATTCAACATTGAAAGATGAAGCCTACCATTTTTGGTTGCTACACGCAACATATATATAAAATAAAGTCTACCAGCACAATAATTTTTTAGATTTAATTCTCAATTTTTCCAACTAGTTAAATTAAACAATACTAAACTTAATTATTTGACATGTTTATTCAAATTAATGTGTGTATAAATTTGACTTAGTTGTCACGTGTTAATTATTATATCTCTTTCTTCATTAATTTGTGTATTTGATAAGCAATCTACAATCGAATTACGGTCTTAGTTATCATTTATCTATTGATTTGTATCTTGTAAATTTTGACATATTTATGTGTGTGTGTGTATATATAAGAATCATGGATGACGTTGTGCAAACGCACGATTTGCATGGACTACAGCTTCTAAATAAATTAGGCTTAAAAAAGAAAATAGAAGAGTCATGATCGATGAACAGAAGTGGCTTTTTTATAATAAGATAACACGAATTAATGATATGAGCATAGCAATCCTGTTTGACATGAAATTCCATTATGATTTGAATTTGGACACCGTGTAAAAAGCTGGCTACTTTCAATTCAATCAAGAGAATAGATAGCTTAACACAATTATTCAAACTTTCTACCTAATTCATAGCCTTGGGCTTTCAAAAGTCTTGGTGGGAAACCCCTCATCTTCAATCATTCTTCGTTGCTAGATAATGATCATATTGATTATTATTTATTAATCAAAGATATCCAGCTACCTACCATTAATATTATTTAAAATTTTAAAAATAAAAAATAATATTATAAATAATATTATTTATACAAATTTATTCGTACAAACGAATATAACAATGTTATATATTATAAATTTGTATATGTATATAAATTTGTATCGTTAATATAATTGTAAAATTACTCTTAAATTTTGTTATATTTTACTATATATATTAGACTAATGCAATATTATTTTTAGTTATTGCCAAAAAAAATATCTAAATTTCAATTTTCAAACATCTTTACACTCGAATAGTATCCCCCAGCACATTGGATCCTAGCTTGAAAAGAGTTTCATTTTGTGTCAAAATAATTTTCCGAATTAATAACACAATGTTGGTAATTTGTGCTATAATTAAACACATAACTAAAAGTCTAATATTTGAAATTTAAAAAAAAAAAAAAAGTTAGGGAATTTGTACCATGCCCTAATTCTATTGTCTCTTTCGTAGTTCTTATTTTGACCATATTACTTAATTATTCGTTGGAAGATGGAGGAATTAAATTAACTAATATGGGGTGTTGCATTTAGATGACCTTCTTTTTGACAAAACTATATATATTTGTCAGAGATTTCAAAGTGTAGTAGGTCATCAATTTATTTAACTCACGTGGGTGGGATGTCGGGAATATAAAGAAAAGAAAAATGGTTGAAATTGAAGAAATAATTAATTTTCTGCCTTTCTATGTATTGGGAGCAATTTGATGTAGAAGGCCATTATAACCTAATAAAATTTGTATTTTAATTCATATAACGGTTGACTTATGATTAAAAAAAAAAAAAAAACTATTATATGTTGTGATATATTAAGTAGTCATAGTTAAGTTAACAAACAGTCACATGAATTGAAATTGATAAAAAAATTATGTATTTATAAGTTTACCAAGTATTCAGTCACAAAATAAATACACTATCAAGTGTAATCGTACGATATTGTTTACTGGTAACTTAATTGATACAAAAGGCATGTGGTGTTATTGCTTAATTTGTCATTCACTTTGTTGAGTATGTTTCAATCTTGTGTTGTAACATGACACAACACCTAAATTTTATTTAGGCAGAATATAGGTCATAAAGGTGTAATCTGGTGTGTATAACTGGTATCAATACTGTCTATTCTATGATCTTTTTGCTTTGCTTTGCTTTGCTTTGCTCTGCTGCTGTTGCCTCTCTTCAATTTAACAGAAATTAAAAAACATGTAGTCTAAGGGCGATTTGATTTTGACTACATGTTCTTTTATAAATATTTATTATTTTTTTATCGTATTAAAATTGATATTTTTTTATATTTGTCATAATTTTACTTTATCACAAATTTTATAAAAATATATAATTACTTTTTCTCTATATTACTTTAACTATAAGTTAATTTTAAAAAATATAAATATACTCATAATTTATTTATTCTTTATAAGTAAAATTATAATTTATTTATTTTTTATTTAATTTGTTTATATTATATTCTAATTTATATACTAAATTTTTAATAATATAAAATTTTAATTAATTTAAAACAAATATTATTAACATATTATCATATATTTTTTTAAAAATAATTTATATTTAAAATTTTACAATATAATTATTGTGGTACTAAAATACTTTAAATAATAATTTTATTTATTTTAAAAAATATACTTATCAAGTTCTACAAATTAAATAAAAATAAATAAATTATAATTTTATTTATAAATAAATAAAAATTAAATTTATCTTTTAATTATTTAATTTATAATTATATATCATAAAACTTACACCACAATAAAATTATCAAAAAATTTGCAAAAAAAAAAAAATTATCGAATAAAACCCTATCAAAATTCAACCATGAGAATTCTCTCCTCGCTTCCCATCCTGGAAGCTTGTACACATTTTTCTCTCACTACATCATTCACGTCAGTCAACAGAGAAGAAATAAATTTTAAAAATACAAAAAATAAAATAAAGAATAGCAGCCAATCCAACGACAAACAATATTCATTAGAATCAAAGCAGATCTTCGTGATTTTTAACACATTTCTCGATGCCCA
Organism: Cedrela odorata; assembly: GCA_035584115.1. Lineage (NCBI taxonomy): Eukaryota > Viridiplantae > Streptophyta > Magnoliopsida > Sapindales > Meliaceae > Cedrela > Cedrela odorata. Next base: position 35,604 of record JAXCLQ010003056.1, read on the forward strand.
GAAAGATAAAAACTTTGGTATTAATTTGAAGACACGGCCGAGAGTATCCAGCGTCCTCGAAGCCGCAAAATTTAACCCTACTTTTACTTTCGAAAGCAAAAAACCAAAAGATGTGTCTCTGCCTTACGTTTTTTGTTTTTGTTGCTGTATGGGTATGTATGCATGTATTTATTCATATATTCAGATTGTAATAAACTTAGGGTTTGGCTTCTTTTTGGACTTATTGCGACAAAACTTTTTGGCCAAATTGAATCATTCCATTTGTGCAGTAGTGCAGCATTTGTGCAGTGCAGTGCAGCAGCAGGAATTTCCATCATTCTTTTTGCCTTAAGCTTTAGCTGATGTGGTTGCTGCCATTATTTTCAGCAAAAATTAATCTTGGTAATAATTTCATCTTCAGAATTAGTCCCCCAGTCCGCAAAACTTTTCTCCTTTCTGCTTGCTGCTGCAATTTCTGCTACATCATCATAAGTTTTGAGAACGTTAATTTTTTCGTCCATTTGCCTATTGCTTTGTTTTTTCTGTTGTACAAGAGTGCTCACTCACTGCTCAATTTATTAATTTCATTTATCATTTTCGACCGTACCTTCATTCATTTCTCTCTCCTCTCTCCTTCATTTACTCCCTCTATAATTACGTTACAGTTCGGGTTCATTTATGTTATTTTCATTCATTTCTCTCCTTTTTTTCATTCATTTACTTTCTCTATAATTGCGTTACATTTGATATTTATAATGTATGGTACATTCGCATTTAATTTTTTTTATTAGACAAATTTTAAAATATCATAAATAAAAATTTAAAATAAATAATATAAAAATAAAACATGTCAAATTTTAGTATTTAAATTTTTTTTTATTAATTTTAAATTTTGTATAACAAAAAAAAAATTAAAATTAAAATTAAAAATACCTTACCCCAAATATACCGTAATAAAATCCTACACTTCATTATTGTTTTTGCAATTCGTAGTCTCTGTTTTTCCTTTGCCCCAAACGCCATAACTCCAATGCAATTTATTATATGCCAATTTCCCTGCGCACGTATAAATGCTGTGTAATATTGGAAGAACACCGTTCTGATCTTCAATAACGGACGGGCAAAGGGAATGTTACATATATTTTTAAACGTGTAATAGTGTTATCAATTTATGTTAAAAGCATTTCAAAATCATTTTCAAACGGTAGAATTATATGTGAATATGCTTAGTCAAATTCAATATCAACTTTAATATGACTCATTTTATTTAAATAATAATTAATGCACACTTACTATTCAAAATTATAATTAAAATAAAGATAATTTCCATGACATTAAACCTTAAATTATGTATATATTATTAAAATCACTAAATAACATAATATATTTTTATTAAATTAATGATTGTTTCATATAAGATTTTTTTTTTTTTCCTCAAATAGAGGTAAGAAACTTGTATTTTCATGAATTGACATTAGACCAACGGATAAAAAACCAACTCTTTTATATCAAAGCCAGAACTTGCTTCATTTTTTTTTTAATTCATTAGAAAATCACAATGAAACCCCTTTCACTTAAATTTTATGAGAATTCTATCACTAGGGTAATAGTTATTACCTTCTAATAAATCAACTTATAAACTTATCTATAGAGTTTAATGAGATTTTAACTATAATTCATAATATCAATTCAAAGTGATAGAAGTAAGATATAATTAAATAATGTTAATTATACCAAAATTTTATATAAATTAATAAAATAAAATAAAATATTATTATTATTATAAAAATGTAATCTATGTGACAAAATATAATCATATCAAGTCAGAATAAGTTTGAATAATTTTAGGATTACTGTTTACAATTATTTCATTAATTAACATTTTTTTTATTTTCTACAGACGACAGGTGGCAGAATAGGATCTAAAATAAGCCTAGCCAGTAGCAACTGATAGAGATGTTGACACGTGTAAGAAAGAGTTTTTTTTTTTTTTTTCTCCACACGCTTTACCATTGTAATTGATTGAAGGCTCACCCATCCTGACACTTTGATGCTGCTGCGGCTGCTGATAATGATTTGACGCAACTTTACGCTAAGTCAGCTCGTCACCTACAAGCATTTGATTTGCACAGATACATACATACATTTAAAAAACTGGTCAATTAAATTCTATCATTAAAAAAAACCTCAAAGGCCAATTGTGCATATCTCCAACCCTTTCAAAAATCCGAGAACTATAACCAAATTTTGAGAATTAAAATAAAACAGCTTATAATTTATAACTAAAAAAATTAAAACTTAAATAGAGCGTTATACGATATATTCGTATGTATCATAAACTTGTCCGTAAAATTGATGTGTAATGAAATTATTTTGAGGTTTGAGTCAATTTTAATATTCATGTGCATGAATTTATATTATATTTAGGTAGAATAAGATTTTTTTTTCAATTTAGTTAAATTTTTAGATTGAAATTAAATGAATCGGAATTATGTTTTATTATATTAAATGGACTAATCGTATTTAAGCGTATTAAATAAGTGAAGTTGTGTCTATTTGTTTCAAATAAAATATGTTTAAATAGTCAATTATTTAATAAATAAATTGTATTTATGTTTAAAATTATGATATATTTAATAAATAAATCGAATTTGTGTTAAATTAATATTTTGCTATACTCTATTTTTATGGCAATGTGATAATACAAATTATTACTCTAAGTGGATAAATCATTATACAAGTCTATTCAACAACTCTTTATTTTTTTTCAAAAAAATTAATATATATTTTAAAGCAACGGGATGTAATTAAGGATGATATTTGATCGAGTTTGAGACGAATATCTCTAAACTCGCATCTGCATCTACTAAAAAAATTTAATATCAAATCCGCATTAAATTCATAGCGAGTTTAATATTTTATTACCAAACTCGTTTAAATGAGTACTTAATGTTTACCAAACTTGTACAAATATTTGCGAGTTTTTAGTAGAATTTTTATTATTAAAATTATAATTTTTTAGTATTAATTCAAAATAAATATATCACTCACATAAAATATTAAGTACATACAAAAAAAAAAAATTGATAACAACAATTTTATTAAAAAAATACATAATTATTTTACAAATTCATACATAATTAATTCAAAATACAACTTAATTAAATTATTTTGATGTTTTTGACTCACTTTTCCTATATTAAGAATAATTCTGTAAATTTAAAAATATAATAATAATAATAATAATAATAATTTTTAAGAAATAAATTTTAAACTTTATTAATTATTGACAATTTTATATATGTAATTTATTTGATAGGTATGATGAATGTTATTTTATGACATGAATACACGTATTAATTTTACATGCTACTCTTAACGAAAAAGAAATTAACAAATTTAGTATTACTATAAAATCAATAAATATTTAATTGTTGATAAAAAATAATATTAAATACATAAACTTAATAAAAGATTTTAATGTAATTGATAATGAAAGTATGTTGTGCCTTGCTCGTAGAAAATTTGAAAATTTATGTTATAACATTAAAACAACATTGTTTTGATTTTTTTTTTTTAACATTAATATTTAAACAACGTAATTTATAACTTTCAAAATAAAAAAAATAAAAATAATATATTCGCAAATACCCATCTCAAAAATCTAATTTTTTAATTTTTTAATTTTGAAAGTTATAAAACAACATTGTTTTAATATTTATATTAAAAAAAAATCAAAACGTTGATACTCATCTTGGATATTTATCTACGCCAGTATCTGTTTTAATCTCGCTACGAATTTTAATTTATTTTATTAAATTCGTCCTAAATCTGTTAAGAGACATATCAAACTCGTTCTATGAGAATCGAATAATAGTGGATTTACGAATTTGCGGATAAAATTGTTATTCCTAAAGGTAGTTATTAGTTTTGTGATAATTGAGGGATCTAGTTCTTATTAGTAGGGGTGGTAATTCATATTTTTGTACCATATTTGTATTGTTTTATTTGTGCTATGTTAAATAAAGGTCAATATAAACCTTACATATTTAATAATTATATCAATTATTAAAAATCATAACTCAATATGATTTTTAAACAAGTAAACGAGTTATCTTGGTTTTTTTATATTGTAATATATTTTTATAATATCTATTCAAATACTAATCAATCTTATTTTAAATATAATTAAAATTCTTTTAAAATGAGATAAATATAACTAATTTAAAAAAATAACTATAAAAAATATAAAATAAATTTATTAAATTATAAAAGAGTTAGTATGGTTTAATTATTCAAATAATTAATTATATCATAAATGAATTCATATGTTAAACTTCTAAATTCGAATTGGATACTATTAATAATCGTGTGTTGTTACCCATTTGATAATCGCGTTATTTTATATCAATTCGAATTCACAAATTTTGTATTAATTTCATGACAAAAATTGACATTCCTACTCATTAGCCCTAATATATATATATATATATATATAATTTAAAATTGTTATTTAAATGTCAATATTAAAATTTGCTATAACTTCTCGTTCAATATAGAATGCAAAGGTCGGGTCAACTGCAATTTTTTTAATGGTATTTTAAAACTTATTCTTCAAATAAAAAATGGGGTGTTTGTTTTTTAAATTTTGTTTGATATTTTGTTTAAAAAAATAATATTATCAAATAAAAACAATGAAAATGTATTAATTAGAATGTTTAAAAATGAGTAAAATAATAAAAATATATTGTGTTTAAGTCAAACAAAAACTATTAGTTTTTGGAGAATACTTTTTCAAAATCAATAAAAACACTAAAAAAGAATTTTACAGTATAAAGCATAAAAAGGTATTTATTTAGTCAATTTACAAAACTAAGCTATTTTTTTTTTTTAAATGAAAAAATAACAGACAACCGTTTGAAAATAGTACCAAATAAACATCATATATCTGATGATAATTAATGGAATGAGTCTTATAATGTATTTTATTTAATAAATAAATAACCCTAATTGATTGAAGAAATTAAGGTAAAGAGAGAAAGTAAAATGTGATTGATTCAAGTGTTTTTCAATAATGATTTTAGAAGCATCTTACTTATAATGTATTTTGATTAAACAATTAAGATGCATATAAAAAGTCCAGCATTAAAATATGCAAACTATCTTTAGTGGGGTGAGGTGGGTTGGAGTCGACAATTGCGTAAATGTAGTTGAGTCGAGAAAGAATTATAATGAATATGCGTGAGAGTACGTACAAAAGGCGCATATTCCGAGGAAATGATAGCACAGTGTGATGATAATTCCTTTCCCTGCACCACCAGGAAAATCAAAATATAAAATATTGGATTTCGATATTCTTTCAGATCGGAAGGAGGGCTAGGCTACCCATTAGTAGCTGCTAATTAAATGCGTTTTGTCGTCCTTGATACCAGACAGTAATATATTTGCTGCCATTTCTAATTAATTAAAAATTGAGGGGCACTCTAGCAAATAATTTTTATTTTTTTTTAAATAAAGAAAATTTATAGCCTACGTACAGAAGCCACCCCATCTGCGATACTCGTCGCTCTCTTTAATTAAACTCGTGGTAAAATCTCAATTTACTTAATTATCATAGGCTTTTAAGTAAATAATTTTTTTAAAAAAATAATTGAAGACTTTTTGTTGAGGTTTTGGTCGAAACTTAGTGTTTTTAGTGTATTTTAAAAATAATATATATATATATTCGGTAAAATATACTAATTTTCCCATTAATATTTAATACTTATTACTTTTATCCTATAATAGTAGTGCATCTCAATATCAATTATCAAATGAAGGTTTAAACTTTATTTAGTATTACGGTGAATTTATTTAATTTTAAAAATAAAATGAAAGATGTGTCCATCTCTCTAAGTTAATAATTGAATTCTATCTTTCCACTACAATTATAATTTAAAATTTACCTCATCTCAATACTAAACTAAATTTTAATAAAATATAACATGATTATGATTATTTATCAATCACAATAAATAGTAATAGCCATAGAAAATTATTTATAATTTTATCTGTCTTGTTTAAAAGAAATTTATTCTTTTAATCAATGAAGTAAATAAGGAAACTAGAATATCAATTTATATAGATATATATAATTTTAATACAGTAATTATAAATATTTTTAAAATAATACTATAAGAAAATAAAGTTAAAATGTTAATTTTTTTTTTTACAAATAAAATTCACTAAAAATAAACATTTATTTAAAAATTAAAATTATTGGTATCAATACTTAATAAAAACTTATACTTATTAAATAAATAAATAAAAATAATAAGTAGAAAATTGTACGGGAGTTTTCAAGAGTCGGCACCTACAATAGCAACGATTAACCCTAACAAAGTTATTCATTTTGATTTGATCGAGATAATTCTAATTTCATATACCGAGCGCAACTCGAACACGGTCCTGACGTGCTCCTCTTTCTCATGATCTCCGCCGTTCAATTTTCATCGGGATCCGCCGAGAAAACTACACGGCGTAGATTTTCACTTGGAGACTTTTTATTTATTTATTTATATAAATAAATAAATAACCTGTCTTGGCCTTTAAAGTTGACTTTTAACTAAGTTTGAGGCGAATGCTACAATTATACTGTATTATCACCTGCAAATGCACATGCACAAAGGTTTCAAGCTTTGACCAGGTTTACTTCCAGGAGGTGAAGTTTCAGATGCTTAACCTGCGCACCGTCTCTACCCCATACGCGTATTTTGCATTTTTTAAAAAAAATGGTCATACATATATATATATATTAAAAAAAACTTTCAAAATAATAATAATAATAATAATAAGATTTATTTTATATAGTGTTAGTTGAATGAAATTAATAAATTATTAATTATATTAATTATATTAATTTTATATTTTTATATTTTTATTTCACTAATACTATCATACCATATTTAATATGTATTTCATAATTTATACACAGAAATTATATCTCTAGCACTACTATTTCACACGTCTATATAATACAATAAAACAAAATAAAAATAGTAAAATTTTAAAATAAAAATATAAAATTTATATTTTAATTAGTATGATATTTGCGGTGTAACAGAATAGGACAAAAAAATTACACTATGACCGTAATTAATTTTTTTTATTAATAATTTGGAATTTAGTTTCTCCGGAGGAAAAACAAACTATGCCACGTGTGCAGGTTGAAGGGAATTTTTGGTATACGAATATGAATACGAATGCGAATGTACTATTATTATTATAATAAAATAAATAGAAAAATAAATAAAATTAAAAACCTGTATTTAGTTTGTAACTCGGCGAGCTATTGTATTCCTTGATTAGGTTAAATAGTCAATACGAAACTTGCGACCTTTTTGGCGGATTTTGTACTGTTTATAATATATGGTCACTTATTTGGGTACCCCATCCCTATATAGGGTTTGGCTTGGACTACAAGAATAAGGGCAAAATTGACTCTTATCAAAAATAAACAGGGGCAAAGTAGTCTTAAAAAATCGACAACAGTCAAATTAGCTTGCTTATATTTCCTATGTTTTGTAGCGGAAATAAATATTCATGGGCAATATGTGATTACGACGGTGACAACATTTGGTGTATTGGAATTTTTGTACAAAAGAGAAACAAAAGGTCAAAGGAAGGCAGTTGGGTGTTAATAGTAGAAGAGAAATAGGGGTAATGATTTTCGGGCGAAGGAGATCAGAAACTCGTGATAGTTCAGAATATTTATCTTTTGAAATTTCTCCTTTTTTCTTATTTCTTCTCATTCTGTTTCTGCAGAAGAGATTGGGAGAGAGAGAGATAGAGAGTAATATAGTATGATATTAACAGAACAAACGCAGCAGAAAGAGAGCAGGTATTATCAGTTCAAGGAATTACAGCTTCGTCTCTTCTTTTACTCGTGATCTTTTCCCTCTCTCTTTCCCCTTTTATTTATTTATTTATATGTATCTATCTATTCCTTTGTTCATGTTGCTGCTTAAACCTAGACACTTCCCGTAAGATTGATAGACGCATAAAGAAAACGCAACCCAACTCAACACTATTGAAATCGCAGAGGAAAAGGAGATTTTTTTTGGGGTTTTAGGGAAAAAAAAAAAGTATTTTTAGATACCCATTTGGTTTTGGAGAAGAAAAAACAAAAGGGAAATGGGTAGTTGTGGGAGAAGTGGAGCTGTTAGGCAGTACATAAGATCAAAAGTTCCTCGGTTGAGATGGACTCCTGAACTTCATCACTGTTTTGTTCATGCTATTGAAAGGCTAGGGGGCCATGAAAGTAAGTTGTTCTCTATTTCTCTCTTTCTGTTTTTTTGTTTGTTTGCTTTTTTGAGTTTTTGTTTTTGTTGTCTAAAAAGAAAAAAAAGTGATTCTTTTCAGAAGCTACGCCTAAACTTGTTCTTCAGTTGATGGATGTGAAAGGACTCACCATTTCACATGTTAAGAGTCATCTCCAGGTTCGGTTCTTTATCTCTCTATATCTTTTTTCTTTTTATTTAATTTGGTTTCTTTATTCTGTTTTCTTTGATTTCATGACCCTGGTTCAAAATTGTAATCTTTTAAAATATTTTCTCCTTGGCTGAGTTTGCTCTCTTTGTTCCCAACAGATGTACAGAAGTATGAGGAGTGACCTGGGCAGACAAAGTAATAGAGCTTCATCCATTTCTTCTTTTCATTTGGAATGTCAACCTTTTGAGTTTGTATAGTTTTTTGCATATGCATTGAAGGCAGGCTATTATTTCGATTTTCCTCTATTGGTTCTTATCCAAAGTTAAAATAAAATTTCATCAACTCACATTTTAACATATGTTTTGGAAATATGTATCTGCAACACTTCATTTATTATATTCCTTTTCTAATTATTCAGTTGCTAGCTACCATAATAGATTACAACATATGTTAGCCTTCCTCCTGATCAGATCTTCTTATATTGGCATATTTCTTACGAAACCCACAGCAACCAAAACGATTTTTTCTGAATCAAACAGAAGAAGATTACCATTTGCCTTTTGAACTTTCTCTCTTGTTCAAAGTCGTGAAATGCATGCCTTGCCACTTTTTTTCATTTGTTTCTTCTTATTTAACATATTTTTTGGTGTGCTGTTGACAGATAGGAATTCCACCCAACAAAGAAGACAATCTTTTGAACATCATGATGATTTAGTTGATGAAGTAAACGATCATACGGGTTTTCATCAGCATTTATCTTCAGAAGCCATTAAAGAATCAGATTCTCAATGTATTTACAGTACACCTCTTCCTTCAAAAAGGTTAGCTTAGTTTAATTAGTGCTTTATTTTATTTTTTTTTGTTTTTGCCCTCCTGACTTGGCTTTTCACAGTTATCAAAAAACTTAACAAAAAGTTGATTGCTTTGTTACTGTGTAAGAAAACAAAACTAAATAAGATTTTGCCATTGCATTAGCATGATCTTTTCTTTTCAAGCTCTGGGCTTTAGCTTGAAATTCTTTTTGTTTCCATTTTCTTTTTTCCTCTCAAACAGAGCTAGAACCGAGACCAGAAGTTTAATATCAGATCAGAACCTGCAATGCAGCCAAGGAATATGTGAGACAGCTGCCTCAAATCCGTACCGTTTTGATGATTATCTGCAGCAGACCAAGAAGGAAAATGAGCATAAGAGAATAAAAGAGAGTTGTGGGGTGGGTGGTGGTTTTGGATACGAGCAGACTCATTCTTCTAAAGCTATATCCACAACCACAGCCTTCTCTCTGCCACATGATCACCACCGTCATCCTCATCATCTTCACACTTTCAAATATGCAGATGCAGTAATGGCAGAAGAATCTGATATAATAACCCATGATAACAAGGTACACACTTTAGAAAACCAAAATCTATTTTCTCTTTCTAAATTTCTATTACGCATTTTCTTTTGCCAGCTTTTTTTTTCTGATAGGGTTGAGTGTAATTTTGGTTTCTGGTATCAAGTTTTCTTATAGTTACAACCAAAGTCATGTAACTTGTATTTCCTTCTTGTTTTTTCAATGACCAGTGGATGCAATGGAATATTATCCATACTTTAACTTTCGTCAGCTGCATACTTGCCAGTGTATTTTCTCTTCACTTCTTTCAATTAAGCTTTTCGAAAAAGCATTTCCTTAAAAGCACTTTGGCTGATCTTTGTTTGCAATGCCATATATTCTACAAAATCAACAACAGTTTTCATTTTTGAACATACCCTATTTAATTATTATCTAATATAGTAATTTTCAAACCCAAAGTCAATGTATATCTAATAATATGAATAGGTAGAAGAACTCTTACTTACTTGCTCTGAGTGGTCCTTTATAAAATTATCAATGTGGTGGACCCCAATGGAGGTCCAAAATAGTTGAAATTCAGAATGAGACTTTATTGCATTCGAACAGACAGTACTTGTTTAAAACCACCAGTCTTATTATAGTTTTCAGTAGTAGGACTACCTCTTTATTCAATTCTAGGGCTGCCCTAGCTCTCTTGCTCTTGCTGCCCATCTTGCTCATTTCTTTCAAAATTCGACTTTCAATTTTTTTAGATCACCTAAAATGTTCTGTTTTTTTTTTCTTTTTATTTTTTCTAAATATGAAACACCCTCTTTCCCATTTATTTTTCGTGAAGAAATATTTCATCTATTTATCATATTTCTTCATGGATCTTGTAGTTAAACATAAAAATGTCATTTATTACTTAAATTGGCATATTCTCATCATTTTAATCAAATAAGTACACATTTTTATGGTTGAACTAAATTTTAGGCCTCTTTGATTATCAAAAGTTGCGATAAAAATGGAGTATTTAAATAATCCATACATGTGTATGTATATATATTTTTCTCAGGTTGACAAGGTAGAGGATCAAACTATTTCAAATGAAGTTATGCATAAACACCATAACAATGTGTTGCCACGACGGGCACCAGCGGCTGATAATTTCGAGTTATCGTTATCGCTATCACTGCCTCAACCTTCTTCTCAGAGAAGTAATGGTTCTTCAACAAGCGAGATCGGCGGCGAGGCAATCTCATCCTACTCTCGGTCTAACAATTATAATAATTTCAAAGATTGCTTTGGTTATTCTTCAGCAAGAGGGAGATATAACGTTAACTTAGATCTATCTATTGCTCTCTGTGGTACCTAGTTTGTGTGTCTTTCACTGTAAAATTATATATATATATATATATATATAACTATGATGAATTTTATCTTGGTTTTTACTTGCCAAATTTAATTTTCTCAGCTTTTAGCTATTATTGATCCTACTTTTCCAAGGCTTTATATTATAGGCTCCTACATTTTGGTTTAAAATGTACAAATTGAAGTCACATATGCTGTTATTAGCCTATTACAATATGATTGATATTTCAATAAGAAGAATGAGATTTTCCTACCCTTAATACAGTTTCATCAGATAAAGGTGTCGAATATAACGATCGAGCGAGGCTAGTGAATACAAGTTGGTACGGAATTGTGGGCTGGGTCGAATCAAGGCTCAAGAGATGTTAATGAAGAGAAACGGAGATACAAATACTAGTTGTTGGATTTGGAATGAGGAAAAATTGATCCTCAATTTGTTAATTGGGGTAGGACTGGTTAAGTCCTGTTGGCCGTGCGCCGCCCCATTTTCCTTTTAAATGAAATATAAACTAAAATTTGAATATAGGTTTTAAAACAAAATAGAGTAACTGCAAATCCATACTTACTTTGATTAATAATCAATGTAGTTGCTGTCGAGTTTAAGATTATATTATGTTAATTACGGTACATATATAAATAATAAAAATGGAAGACGAAAAACCATTTCCTACATGGGATTGATTCTCCGTCTGGTTCATATAAAATATGGGTGGGGTGGGGTGGGGAATTGAAAAGGCAACATCCATCTATGTCTAATTTTCATATAAAGTGAAGTGATATGTGTTTCATCTATTAGCCTCAAAATTTCAGACCTAAAACTATATTTGAATCGGTCTTCATCACGTTGAAGTAGTCTTTGACTGTCGATATTTTTTTCTCATTAGTAATTTTTATTTTCATCTATCGTTAAATTTTTATTAGAATTAAGTTTAGAACATATTTGAAAGAGAAGCGAAGGAAGGTGATTTATTGGAAGATTTAGAGATTGAGAAAGTGATACACTTTTCTATAAATCTAGTTTGATGTTCTTTTCAACTTCCATATATGATAGAGACCATTGCCAAGAGATTACCAGCGCTCGACCACTTCAAAATTAACAAATTATGAGAGAAAATATAATGGAAAATTTCTCTTTATGTTAGCTCATTTTGTTATTTTTAATGTAATTTTGTAATAAAAATGAAGACAGAACGTAGTATTATTATTGTGTAAGAATAATGCTAGGAATACAAATTTTTTTGCACAAATTATTATATACAAATCAATATGGCATGGTACTATTGGTTGAATAAAAATACAAAAATCAATGCATACTATATCCCTTGTGGCAACTATCAATAGTGTCGTATCAATTCGTATCCCATAAATTTTGTATAAAGAGTTTGTATATTTAGAACTATTGTATTACAATGTGTAACTAATATAAATTTTTATATAAATTTATCGGTATAAATTGATATGATAATATTATATTATTATTACATGTCATATATTTTCACATAAGTAAATAAAAATATATAAAAGTAAAATAAAAATAAATTATACAAAATATATAGTAATAATATAACTTTATCACATTAGTTTGTATAGGAATTTATGTCCCTAATATTATACAAAAATTACATCACAAATAACATGACAATTAAGATGATATTCATTAATTGGATAATTTAACTTTACATATTTTAAAATTATTTAATACACATCCCAATTATCCACATCATGAATGTGATATCATTTAAGTTATTTTTCTTAAAATATTTAGCATTGCTTATCATAAGAAAAAAAGGCAAAGGCATTGTTGAATCTCTTGTTGCTTCTCCTTCTCTTGTTAATAATGTCTCATCATGACAATGTAACAATGGTGAATTGACGAATTTGATGGTTTGTATTTTAACCCGTTTTCTTGAATCTCTATATTTTGATAATTAAATTAAATGGATATTAATTTTTATTTTATATAATTAATAGTTATTTAATAAAAATCAAATTAATGCATTTCGACTTTTAGCTTAAAGATACTATCTAAACATTAGTTAAAAAGTTATATAAAAGAAAAAGTTTAATTAGAGTTATAAAATCTTTTGAAAATGGCAGTGTTATATAATATCTATGTGCCTTATATTTTGACGAGAGAAAGTGAAAATTCACTAGAGTAGAAAATATATAAAGAAAATATATCAATAATATAACTTTATAACTCAATTTGTATTTCTTAAATTATTATTTTTATTTTTTTTAAAATATAACAGTTAAATTATTTATTTTATTAAAAAAAAATATTAATAAAATCTAACAAAATGAATGTGCATAATTTTTTATATTATAAATTATGTATTTATTTATTATTTTACCAATACTCAATCAATTATTATATATAAAATATTAATGAGATCTATTGTGAAATATCCCTTATAAAATATCTATTATATCCTTATCTATATCCTTATCTTTCCCTATAAATAGGGTTTTATATCCATTTGAAAGAGGAATAAGAAAAATTTAAGAAAATTTATTGAATTTCGCTCTAAAAAAGTTTTCTCTCTTCTCTATCTTTTTTTTTTTTATATATATTTGAGTTAATGGTCTATTTACAAAATCTTATTAGCACGATTTAGATATACAAAATATTTATGTTTCCATAAGAAAGTTTTCTCTCTTCTCTATATTTTTTCTTCTATATATTTTATTAATATTTATTTAATAAAAATTAAATTAATGCACAATATCTTGTACTATTATACTATTTATTTTATACAATTATTTTTGTGAGTATGCTCTACAGTTGTCATTAAATTAGATATTCCACATAAAAAAAAATAAGCATAAGATATTGCGTATATTTTATTAATATCAATGTTGCAACTTGAAGTTTGCAAAATAAATAAAGTGATTAGAACTTAAAGTTATAAAATATGATTGGAGAATATATATTTATTCTGATTTTTAAAATTTTCATATCAGTAAAATATCAATCATATTCTTTTATTTTTTTTTAACATTTATTTGTTATATTTCATTTTGATCTTTTTACTTTAATTTAATTATTGCTAAAAAGTTTAAAATTATTATAATTCAAACTTGAAGTTCCGAAATACAATTTTTAGCCAAAACCTAAAGTTGTGATATGTAATTTTAAATAAGAACTTGAAGTTCTGAATTTTAAAAATTAGAATATGAAGTTTTAAAAATAATTTTAAAATCAAAACCTAAAGTTATGAAAATAATTTCAAAGTGAAATTCTAAATATTAATTTTTAGATTAAAATGTGAAGTTCTAACCTTAGAAATTATCTAGAAACTTAAAGTTTGAGTATGTTTATATGTTTCTAGAATTTGAAGTTCTAAATATCAACTATTAGATCAGAACCTGAAGTTCTAGTCTACAAAATATTATGAACCTGATGTTATAAGTATATTTATATGCTCTCACTATCCTTTCATGGTCATTAGATGTTAAAATGTATTATTAATGCCGTAGTCCTAGAAGGCACCGTCCAAAAATGAAAAACAAATATCTCTATAAAATAAAATTGCAAGTTATGGTTTTTCATTGATTATGACCACTAAAGGAATATATTTGACGTGTTTATAAGTTTTTAATGATGTCGAATTCACTTGTAATATGAATATATGTTGTTAAATATGTTGAACTAAAGGGAGATTGATATTGTTTAGGAAAGGGCCTGGGGCATAGATATAGCCTAATGGGCCTTGGACCCATAGAGTGTAACATAAGGCTTTAGCTGAAATCCTATTAGGGACAAATGGAATCTGAAGCCAAATCGAGCTTACGAGATCCTGACCATGATGTGACAAAGATCTTAGGCATAACAAGAGGTCTCAGACCTAAACGTAGAATTTTCAGACATTCTTCACCAACAAGGGTCTCACGTGCAACATGACAAAAGTTTAGGCTAGATTATCAAACTTGAGGCCATTCTTATTTGAGAAAGAAGGTCTCAAATAAAAGATTTTCAAAACCTCTCAACAATTATGTATTAACATAAGATTTAAGTTCTTTTTAAACTTTTCTATAATAAGGATTCATGGTTTGGTAGATGTATTATGCAAATAGGGCATAAATCTTGTGATTTCTGGCATATCGATGCTTATAAAGTTAAGTTTTCATGATCTCCAGAATGTTAATATGTTTGCGATTATAATTTGTAGATTCTTTAGAATCTTAATAAGTTTGGAAAACCTAATGATGAAAGGAAAAAAATAGCTTATAAAACGTAACTAGGTACGCATGTTACTCACATTAAGATACACAACACTCTCCTCCCAAGTCTAGACTGCCATAACTTTATTTCTTTTTGAAATATCTCAAAGTAAAACCCTGACTTAAACATTGAAGGGTTTTTGTCGGACCACAAGTTTTACCCCTTAGATTTTTTTTGTGATTTCAGGTGAAACAACAATCAAGTGAACGAAGAAGACTGATTTTGGTGCACAGAGTTTCTAAGAAAATTTTCACTATATCAGCAGATATGTATATATATTTTTGATGATATTATATGAATACATATTGTTAATTATTTGTTAAAAGTGCAAGACTAATATTTTTCATGAAAACATTCTATGTATAAACCAATAGATCGATACATAGAGAAGATATCGATATGTATAGTATAATGGATCGATACTTTTATAATAACAAAATCAATACGTACAAATATGAAGAGCGATACCTTCAAGTCAGAGAGTTAGAAAGAAATTACTACTTAGATTAGATCAATACATTCAAGAAAACATATCGTTACCTTCAAGTTAAAGAGTTTGAAAGAAATTATGAATTGGACTAGATCAATACGTTCAAGAAAATAGGTCGATACTTGCCAAGCAGAGAGTTCAAAGGAAATTACAATTTGGATCAGATCGATAGATAGAAGGAAACAAATCGATACATTTAAGTTAGAGACTTCAAAAAAATTACAAGTTCGACATGATAGATACATTGAAAAGACAAGACCGATACATTTTGTTGAGAAAAATTTAAACATTTGAAGTCTCAAATGGATCGATATACCCTTCAAACAGATTGATATTTGAAGTCTAAAAATAAAATGAAGAAATCTCTAGAATGGACAGATCGATATCTGAGGTTAAACAGATTGATATTTGAGGTCAAACAGATTGATACTTGACATCAATTTCAAAATGTAACGGTTTATTTTTGTAGAATCTTTTTTGAATAAAAGTCAAACTATCCATTGGAGGAAATCTAGAAAATCCTTTATATAATAAATAGAGCTCCCTTGATAGAGAAACTACACAGAAAAACTAAGATACATCAAGAATCAACAAGTAAGCTACAAATTATAGAAATTTATACTTTTTCTTATTTTTCTTACTAGTTCATTATCCATCTTAAGAAAAAATTTGTTGTTAGCTTAAAATGTGAAATCAACCCTTTGAGAGGAAATATTGTTTATGTTTTGTTTAAGAAATTTCTGATTTAGGTTACACTTTAATCATTCAAAGGAATTTGTTCATTGGGTTTCACTTCACCCAGTTTAAAGTAAGTTGTTGTTAGTTGCCTTTCACCGCTAAGAAGAAGTTGCAATTAGGTTACACTTGACTCAAACTAAATAAGGAAACTAGTAGAACCACAGTGTGGAGAGATTTTGAGAGAGTGGACGTAAGCCATATTTGCCGTTTGCCGAACCACTACAAAATTTCGAGTCTGCTTTCTTATCCCTTTATCTTTTACATTTCAGGCATTCATAATTTGTAGATTCGATTACTGCATACAATTGTATATTACTATTTGAACAATAATAATTTCTTAAGTATATTAAATTTTAATTATTATAATTTTTATTAAAACCCAATTCACCCTTCTTTTAAGTGTGCCACTTGGACCAACAATATTTCCTTCAAGTAATGACATTAAATACTTCATAAGATTGTGAGATTGCAAAACTGTTGGAGATGTACCCTAGAACTATACGGTTTAGGGATATCATTCTTATGTATATATAACTTTGTAATTTATTGTAAATTAGTTTATGATTAATAAAATGACATTTATATCATTTTGCATATACAGTTGCGTATATATATATATATATATATAGATATTATATATATAAAATGAAGAATGAGATTCCGTGATGTATTATGACGTCAGAACTATATCTGCAAGGAGTTGTAAATATGAGTACAGAGTCTGATCTAAATACATCCAAATTAGTTCCCGGTTGAGGTATTATCATACGGGAGTATGACATTGTATGACTGACATGTTTGATGCTACCAAGAATTAGTATTTGATGCTAATAGTTAGGTGACGAGTCTCATGTCACAAGATCATAAATATGAGTAATACGTTGGAATGCGTGTTACTGAACGTGACCAAATGTGACGAATCACATGGGTGATTATCCACAGTCAATGATACGTCACACAGTCGTACTAGTATACCACTGGTCTTTTGACCTGATATGTCACGGTTGCCTTTTGCATTGAGGTACATCTTTTACTTGTGTATATCGCACTGGGCTAGCCACGCCTGGTGAAAGAAGCTTGCTGGCAATGTGTTTAGGTGTAAGAGGACAGGTGACGACCAAGATGGAATCTGCTGGCTCAGATATTAGAGCTTGATATATTAGGCAAGGATGTCATACATGGGAAATGAAATTTCTGGCCAAAGTACGTGTTTCCGGAAATGTGTTTTCGAATACATAATTCCTGTTTATGATTCGAGACCTTGTTCCTATGATTGAGTTAGAGGTTTGACGATTTTGTGATCCGCACTCAATCGGGAGTCGACAGCAGAGAGACTTTACTATATGTACGTATGACTATATAGATTCATTAGTATCTGGGGGTTATGACATCTTGCTAGAAGTTACACATGATCATTGGGAACTTTAGTTATAAAGAGTTGTATCGAAGAGATACGAAGGAGTTCGTGTCCACCAATGTCCAGCTCATAATAAATCTAGGGGATCACACATATAGTTGGTTATTTGATGATGATGGTTATTGCTACTATGCAATAATCGTTAACTGGTTAATAATATTGTACAGATATTGATCAGGTAGCAATTTAATTTTTTTATTGTAAAGAATATATTTTTTGGCTTTGACGTGCTAGCACGAGTATGCGTGAAAAATATTTTAGTTTAATTTTGGGATACCGCAAATATGATTTGTGGATGCAATAATATTAATATATTATTATATTTTAATATAATTAAAGTAATCATAAAATATAATTATTAATAATATATTAATATAATTATAAATATCTAAAATATATATTATTGATATATATGTAAGATATTTATTAATATATGTGTATATAAATGTGTTTACATATATGTATCTTTCTCTCTGTCATTTTGATATAATATATATATATATATATTAATTTGATTAATATATATATATATATATATATTATATTTATAATGTATTAATGTATTAATAATGTATTAATGCAT